>VMDO01015774.1:0-50031 GCA_007922755.1 Pedetes capensis
GAGTTGGCTATTGTGAGGAAAGGGTGGGCTTGTGGCCTGCTTCCCAGTGGCCCTGTGGCTTTGCCAGGCCCTCCTCCTTGGCTCTGGAGTGAGAGCTGTTCTCTGAATCTCAGTGACAATGGTCCAGAGACTATGCTGATGGAGCCCCTTTGGTAATTTACGAAGACAGCTGCTCGCCATCGATGGATGGGATTTCCTATGTATTCCACCTCGGATGGCATCGAAATGGAATGTCGAGAAATTTCCTCTACAGGAAGAGAATCTTCAATTGAATCAAATTCAACCGGCCTTGACGAGATCCTGAGAGCTCTGCTCATGGTGTGGGGAGGTAAGTAGAGGGAACTCTCTCCTCTAGCGAGGAAAATAATAAGACATAACATGAAATAACGTTAAGGTCGCTCGGTGGGTGGCACACGTGTGTCACCCCAGTGACTCCAGAGGCAGAGGCAGGAGGATCGCAGGTTTGAGGCCAGAGGCAGCCTGTGCAACTTAGCGAGATCCTGACTCAAAATAAAAAATAAATAATGGACTAGGGGTGTAGCCCAGTGGCAGAATGCTTGCAAAGTATGTGAGGTCCTGGGTTCTACCTCCAAGTACCATAAAAACTGAACTAAAATGAAATAAAACAAAATAAAAATAAAAAAGAATGCAAAGGTCACAAATTAACTCCTCTTTCCTTTGCTTCTTTCTTTGTACTAGTATAGTATACAAACAAAGCCCCTGGTTTCTTTTGCAAAACAATCTTTACACATGCACACATACACACCATATCTCAGGATAAAAGATTATTTTAAAATGAAAGGATTTTGGTCTCTATTATGCGTTAGAACCAAGTAGAGTTCAAGTACATGTTTTATACTTCCTTATAATGCATTGAACGAGTCATTAATGCCTCGGAGAGGCAGAAACTGCATTCCTCTAACTAAGGGCAAAATCTCATTGAAGAGTTGCAACTTTAGACTGAGTTATATAATTTTGTTTTTCTTTTTCTTTTCTTTTTTTTCTTTTTCTTTTCTTCCTTGACCCAAAGAAGATGATACACACTCGCAAAAGCCTCAAAGCCTTTGAAACTGTAAGTGAATAATACTGACCCGCATTAGCAAGTGGAGGACCCTAACTCTTTCTACACTGCAAAGCAGAAAAAAAATATGAAATAAAAAATAAAGGGGTTACCAGTCATGCAATTTGCCTTGTGTTGCAAAGCGGATTAAATGGTTATAACTTCGCTGGACTCCAATCTCCTTGACATCTGTCAAAAGCCTTAAGTCATCTTTCTTCCATTAGCAGGAGTCCCCATTTCAATGCTGCCCTCCATACCCATATTCATGGGAGATATAATTGCCTACTTCTTGTCAATCTTTCCTGCTAATGGGATCAACAAGTGCTGAAGCCAGGCACCTTTCTTTTTCTTATATTGCAAAGAGAAATTGCTTCTTCTTCTTCTTCTTCTTTTTCAGGGACAGAAGAGCAAAAGGGAAACGGGAAAGGTAGTGCTTGGGCATCTTGTCACCTTGTTCTCTTTGATTTAGCTTCCCACTCAGCCGCTTCCTATTATGCCCACCGCGAAGATCCAGAATTAGGTTGCAACGAAAATAGTGCAAATGATTCAATTCTGAAATCTCCGCTCGTGGGCATTCTGTCTGTTACCTCAAATGGCTGTGGCACAGACTGGAAATGTTTGAATGTGCAAAATGAGATTAGGCACTGCATAAACATACTGGCATTCAAGAACAATGGGTAGATTTTTGTGTCTAGTTTTAGTGCAAAGAAGCATCCAGTTATGACACCGTTGGGCCACTACTCTAGCCCCAGTTACTATGCAGATCTACAGACTTAGAAAATATTCATGATAAACCTACAAATTGTGCACCTGTTGTAGCTGTTGAAATGTTGTCGAGATGGGTTATTGAAACGTTAATTCCTTAATTCAGACATTGGACTGATTCAAATTTCTATTGACCTGTGATTGATCCTGGATTATCTCCAAAGAGACAGGAGGTGGCTTTTGCTTTATGTAAACAAATCCTCCTATCTTTCCTTGGTATGTGGGATCGAACTCAAAAGTTTGTTTTAGATCATTTATTCTTTGCCCGATGCATTTTTTAACCGGAGAATCTGGTTGAATGGTTACAAAATCAATAGTATGTGATAAAGGGAGTGGTTAGAAGAAGAAAACCCATGGTCAGGACCCACTTTGAGGCAAAAGGCCAACCTTTAACTACTAATGCCCTGTGGGTATGCTTTACCCTGAAAGTCTCTCACTAAATCATGCTCATAGTTTTTATGAATGCTTTGTGCTTTTTTTTAAAAAAAAAAATCACAAATGTCAAATTGATGTGGCTTAAGAATCCTTATTCAAGCAGTGAGTAACTGTATAATTTAAGCACTGTCTCATTTTTTATTCATTATGTTTTTAGGTTCATCACAATGTGTTTGTAATTGCCTTTGGATCTTCAATTCATAGAGGTTAAGTAGTGGACAAAACAGCTTAACACAAGCAAGCAAAATATGTCTAAGAAATATTTTTCCCCACTGGCCCAGAAGAGGTAGGCATGGCATATATTATTAAATATTTATTATTGATTATACAGGCATATTATTATAAGCATACTATATGTTGTTGTTGTTAGGTGCTGTCAAGTTGAGTCTGACTTATAACAACCTTCATAGGGTTCTCAATGGCTGATTGTTTCGAGATTTCTTCAGGAGTGGACTGCCACATTCTTCTTCCATTTTTGCGGTACTGGGGATCAAACCTGGGTCCTCAGAGGGTATGGAGCAGTGCTCTACCAACAGAGCTAAACCCCAGCCCCACATACTATATGTTGTTGTTGTTGAAATGTGCTGTCGAGTAGGTGTCTGACTCATAGCAACCCCACGTACAACAGGCAAAACACTATTGTCAGTGCTTCTCTGCTGTCCATAGGGTTTTCAATGGTGGATTGATTTTTGGGAGTGGGTTGCCAGGTCCTTCTCCCAAGCCTATAGCACCTGGTGTTCCCAGGGGGTCTCCCATCCAAGTACTAACCAGGTCCGACACTGCTTAGCTTCTGAGATCTGGCAGGATCAGATGCCACAGGGCTATGGCTGCATGCTCATACTGTATGTTGTTGTTAGGTGCCATCGGGTCGGTATCTGACTCATAGCGACCCTCACAGGGTTTTCAATGGCTGACTGTTTCGGGATTGCCTTGAGAGTGGATTGCCAGGTCCTTCTCCCATTTTTGCAGTGCTGGGAATCGAACTTGGGACCTCAGAGACTGCAGTGCAGCGCTCTACCAACTGAGCTAAATCCCAGCCCCATACTGTATAGTACATATATATTATACCATATACATACACAATACACACATAACTATGTGTATCTATATTGAAAAAATCATTAAGTATATGTTATATATTTAATAAAATACACTTTTTGTGGTACTGGAGGTTGAAGCTATGGCTAGGCAAGTTCTCCACCACTGAGTTGCACCCCACCCTACTTTTTATTTTTATTTTTATTTCTGAGACTGGATCTTGGTAAATTACACAGGCTGCCTCTGACCCCTAACTCGTGATCCTCCTGCGTCTGCCTTCCTGAGTCACTGGGATTGCAGGAATGTGCCACTATGCCCAGCTAAAATAAATATCTTTAGTATACTCCAGATGTATATGGTGTTTCTGAATTGGGTCCAGGTGTATCTTGGAAGTGTACTCCTGCAAGTGATGTATTTCCCTAAGTCAGGATATTTCTGCCACTATCGCCCAGTCCAAAGGCATGGAGTTTATTTTCTCCTTTTGCTCAATTGAATCTGTTAAGTGCCACACCACTAAGTCATACCTTCTTTTTCCTACTCTGAAGAGCGTGCCAAGCACTGTCTCAGAGGCAAAACAGAAATGAACCCCTTTCCCTAGCACTTCACTCTCGTGGTGAAATCGGAGGGGTCCCTCTTTCATGATCCGCAGAGCAGGCTCTGACCACATTCCTCTCTGGATTTTCTGCTTTTCCCACTCTATTTTCTCCCAGAATCTGTTTGCAAAACATTTTATGGAATTGGTAAGTTATTTGCGCTGCCTTTGCACTGCGGTCCGCCTAATTCAATTGCAATTATTTGTAAACTGCCGCCATAACTCTTCCTTGGCTAATGTCTGCAAACTGTTTACTAAACAATAAACTTAATCATGCATTCATTGTTGCAAATGTCTCCAAATGGCTTCAGAGTAGAGCTGACTTGACATTTTTACCTATTTGCAAAGCCATGAAGGATGTTTTCTGAATAGATACCAAGCTCTATCACATTCAGTCATTCCATTTGCTATTCCTCTTCTGACTTACTGAAAATCAGGATGACCTCTTTTCTGGGCCAGTGTGCCAAAGGAAAATGCACTGGCACTAAGGCACTGGCAGCAGTGAGTGAAGACAAGTCTGAACCATGGCACAGGTAATGGCTTGGCTGTTAAGGATCGCGTGGGAATTCACTGAGCACGTGACTGGAGTGTCTGCTCCAGTTAAGTCTCTCCAGGAGGCTTATTGATAAGTCCATGTTGGGGATACAAGGCTCCTTCCATTAAGGCTAAGAGTTTGTGAGTGTCAGAGGAAGCAGGAAGAACAAAACAACCTCTACTTCTCCAATTTAGAGATCTGAAGGAATCACAATGCTCTTACCAACAACAGACCAACAGAATGTAGGGCTAACCTGGGGAAGAGGGTGGAAGAACGTGGCTTAACCTGTCTGGGTTTGAGTCCCCAGCAGCACACAGTAGCAGAACAGTTTATCAGAAATGGTCATCGGGTAGTTTGAGTGGAAGGGGGATCCTGGCTTGGGAACATTGATTATAGCCATGTGGCTGATACGGTAGGAAGAGGCAGTGTTGATTGCAAAAGGAGGAAGAGGACGGGCAGACTCTGGGAGGGAGGATACTTTTCCAGAGTCGGGGCAATGAAAACTTAATAGAAGATACAGAAAACACTGGTGAGCAGAGGTCCTGGTTGTTATATGATCATGGAAAGCAGAGGAGTATTGCAAAGTGTCTGGGGTGGTCCACAGCATGCAATGGGCTGCTGCAGACATACTGAGGGCAAGGATAAAGCACAGTGAGTTTCATGAAGAAGTTGCAGAAGATTCAACTGGACATGTAGAAGCAGACTCAAGGGTGTGGGGAAGGGTGCTCAGGAAGCCAGTGATGGCTCGGGCTGGGGCCCCTGGACCGGCAGATTGTAGCCGTGGAAAGGAAGAAGGCAGAGAAGCAGCCAGCAAAATTTCCTCGACCTTCCCATTCCTATTTCCCTCTGCCCAGCCCGGGCTCAGGAAATTGCACCAAGACCCTCAGTATACCTGCACTGCCCTGGCTCTGATTATGAACTTGATTGATCGCTTGACTGATAGGAAAATTAGCAGCAGGCAGGTGGACACACAGGTGCCTGTGTCTTTATCCAGGTTGTCCTTCCACCGTTCCTACCTGTAACTATGAATTTGTTGCTGCTGTTGACGGTGCCATCCAGCCACATCCAACTCGTGGGACTTTGTATTATTTCCCACTACATTGGTCACCCCCACGTGTCAGTCAGCCTGTCATGCTGTGAGGGCTTGCATGTTGCTGTGATGTTATGCTGTGATGCTATGGCACCCGTCTCTCGGATACCAGGAGGGCCTCCCATGGTGGACAGGTTTCAGCTGAGCTTCCACACTAAGACAGGTAGCCTGATCTGGCCTCCGGCACTTCTTTGACTGCCTTTTCCTCATTACTTTTCACTCTCTCTGTGCCACCTTGATGGGCCTCTTGCCTGCCCCTAAACCTGCACAATTTGCTTCTTCCCTTCCGTAAGTATCTTCTTACATGTCACCTTCGCCGAGGACTTTCCCATAGAAAAAGAAAAACCTCCATCCCCAGTGTTTCCCATCCCTTTTATTGTCTGTTATTGTTCAATGCCTTCTGGTTGTGGCCAACTCATAGCGACCCTCATGGGGTTTTCAATGACTGATTGTTTTGGGGAGCAGATTGCCACATCTTTCTCCCATTTTTGCAGTGCTAGAGATCAAACCGGGATCCTCGGAGAGTGTGGAGTGGCGCTCTACCAACTGAGCTAAACCCTAGCCCCCCTACCCCTTACTTTATCTCATTTCTTCCCACGGCGTCACCTGACCTGCCATATTGATTTGTTTGCGCACTTACTGCTCCCACTCAATCAAAGGCAGGGTCTCCAGGGGCTGGGACTTTATTGTTACTACTTTCTTCTTTCTCTGCCACTCAGAAAAGCCCCTGCCACAGGGCTTATGTTTGACAAAGATTCAAGGGTGTCACATTTAATTGGATGAATAAAAATTGCTAAGTGCTTAGCACAGTACTTAGAACATCATATTGGTTCAGTGGACACCATTTGAATGGATGAATGAGCTTCTAGAATTAGGGATTCATGTATGTAATCACTTGTAGGCAGAAGGCAAGAGCCAGCGAGAGAAACCCAGATATCCCTGAACACTGATTGGCTACCAAGTGAATATGAGACCACCAAGTAAGGCCAGGGAAGAGGGTTATCAGGGAAGTTGGCATCACTGGCAACATGAAGGGGTGGCACCCAAGTGACTCTTCCAAAGGAGAGTACAGCAGGGGCGGCCTTATTCACTACCAGGTGATACGGGTTCCCAAGTCAGGGGTTATCAAGAGACTGAATCCAGGAAATAAGTCAGAGTTAGAAGATAAAGAAGGGTCACCAGGCTCAAAGGGCTGGAATCAGACTGAGGATGAGCCACAGCTGGCATCAGCCACCTGGGCAGGTAGCTGTTAAAACCCACGCATGGAACAGTCAGGGTGATGGGCGGCCGCCACAGCAGCCAGCCAATCCTCTGGCCATGGAGATCTCTAACATGATACAGAATGTTCCAGGCCTAAAACCCAGGCTTTGGCTTCGGCCTTTAGGTTTACAGAATCAGCATGCATAGGTGGTAGGTCCCAGCTTGAAATCCTAGTCGTTCAGCCCCAGACGCAAACTCGTCTCTGACACAACCAGGTCTCACCTGGGACTGGGCATCTGCTTGCGAGCCATAAGCCTACGTCAGTAGAAACTCTGCCAGCCAGCCAGCCAGCCTCCTGATTGGCCAGAGCTCCAAAGGCCTCCCTTCTCCAGATCTCCCCCTTCATTCCATTCCATTTGTAGAACCGGTCACAAAAACGCAACGCATCAAGTGCCCCAAACCACTCCATCGAACCAGCTAGAAAGCACAGCTCCTCTTGGTTTGCTAAGGAAGCCACCTATACAACCAAGACCACAGCTGCACCTGCCCCCTAGCCTTTCACAAAGCAGCTGGACAGAAAACCGCACTTGGTCCTGACGCCCCTGCCACAATAACCAGCACACCTTTGCGACCACAACTGGAAACCCCCCTTCGGTATTCTGGGGTCCCCAGCCCAGGATCCAAACTTCTCCTGCAAAACTGTTAAAGCGAACGATCAAAGGTCATTTAAAAGATGTGACACTTACTTGAATCAATGTCTTCTTGAGGGTTTTGAAGGGTGCAGCAGGCATAAAATTTAATATTGATTGTTGGGGTGCATTGCATGCCTACCCGGCACAGTCATTTCAGAACGACCAATAATTATTTTTTGATCCATCGCAGGGGTGCGTTTCCTGCTGGTCGCCGGCCAGTCCTGGGCCTCGGGATGGAAGCTCAGCTCCCTTTTTCCTGTCCACTTCTTTCTGCCGTCTCTCCCCGCCTTAAATTTCTTAGTTCCCGCCGTCCCTTTCTGCCCCCTCCTCTTAGCTCCTGCTCTAATTTCAACTGTCATTTCCTCAGTTCTCCTGAGTACTCTGCGCTCCTGTTCTAATTTTTCATCTCTCCCCCAGCGCTGCCCTCCTTTCTGCCTCCCTGACCCTCTCTCTCCGGCTTGCCTTCCCTGTCTCTCTCTCCTTCACTCTTCCACCTCCCAGCAGAGACGTCCCCGTGGCTTCTGTTTTCTGCACTCCGTGTAACGCAGCCAGCAATGCACTGTCCAACCTGCTCTGCTACATGCAAGACTCACACAACTAAAGCCAGATTTTCGTAGCATCTTCTAACCCCAAGCTTGAACCCCATCTCCTCCAAGTGTTTTCTTTTCTACCTTTCTTTCAGATGCTACTTTCAATCAGAATAATCTAAGATAAAGATCTCTTTTTACCCCCTGGTTGATAAAAGTAAAATTCAGGGAGTTGATCTGAAAACCCCAACACTAATATAATAATTCTGGCTCAATTTAATTTTCTGATGTTGGGAGCGATTTCCACTGAGTGTGCAGGTGAACCTGGACAGTGATCTTCTGTGAGCCTATCATGAATCTGGACAATAGTAAGTTACTTTTCATAAGAGACATTTTGCTCCTCTTGGTTATACATAGAATCAATTGCGTTCTTATTAATGACAAGAGAAGTGATTTGTGTTGTTCACAAATGTCTACGTCAAATGTGTCGATGGAAACCAATCCTGATGGAATTTTGAGCCTATCTATCAGGGCAGGCACAGAGGAAACTCTTGCCAGGCATGGTGGTGCACGCCCATAATCTCAGCGACTCAGGAGGCTGAGACAGGAGGATCATAAATTCAAGGCCAGAGGAAGTCTACTCAACTTAGCAAGACCTTGTGTCAAGATAAAAAATGTAAAAGGGGCTTGAGGGGGCAGCTCAGTGGGAGGGTGCTTGCAATGTATGTTTAGGTCTCTGGGTTCGATATCCTAGTACCACAAAAAGAAAAAGATCTCAATGAATGCGGTCTGGGGATATGGAAAGGAATTCTTAGTCACCTTGGATATGTAGGCTTATGATAGGTGTTGATAGGAGATTTGATCTACCTGCTTGCTCTTCAGGGCAAAAGGACTCTTTATGTAGCTTTTGGGATAAGAATAGTTCCATGTTAAAGGCTGCACTTCTATCAAAGAAAACAGAGACTGTACCAAGAGTCTTTTTGATCTCTAGGTCTAGGTTATTGTCCAAAGATGAGAATATCATCCAGCTTCATACTGAATTTTACCATCACCAGTTTGCAAAGTAAAATAGTTTATTCCAGTTCCTGATTGTTTCCAGGAGATTTTTTTTTTAATGTAATTGACCCTCTGTTTTAGCAAATGTTTTATCATCTGGAGCATTGCATTTGCGTTCACTGGGAGCATAAAGACCAAAAGATGAGAAAGTTTGTGTTGTAAAGGTCAAAGTGTAAAATGGTACATATCACATCTTATGTTTTTCAAGACATTATTGACACTCTTTCTGGAACTAATTTCAGAGTGCTTTAAGAAATTACAAATGACACAATATTCTCGGCCGGGTACTATTGTTATTATCTTTTGCAGATGGCAAATGAAAGTTTAGGGTTATGACATCCAACCCACATTGACTCAATAAACTTTCCAGTGTCCACTATGTGTCCAGGCCTGTGATGACGGGTGCAAGGGTCACCAAGATGAAAAAGCCAAGTTCCTTCTCTGGGGGCGCTTCCAGTGAGAGGTCATGTCAAGGGTCAACCAAAAAGCCGCAGCCTCATCTGAAAATCTTAAAACCAAATACCTTTCTCCACACAATAACCCCAAAGTTAAATCTCTCCAGAGCATCTGCCTTTAAAAAAAAATAATAAGTAGCATAAAACACATAAGAAAAGGCTGTGTCCATGTTCCATCTGTCACTCACTGTTTCCCAAATTGACAGAATATAATACCAACTTCTCACATGCACTGCAGAGGAAAAGAATGAAATGCAAATTTACCCCGTGGATGTTTCTGACTATCCCCTGCTTCTAATTAAGTTATTTTCCTTTTCTAACTCTCTGCAGGTTTTTTTTTTTTTCTTTTTTCTTTTTCTTGAGAATGGACAGGAAAACAAAACCATGGGGTGGGAGAAGTCTCGAGGCTCTGTGGAGAAACAGGAAGTTATGTGAAACCCTGTTTGTTCTTTCTGCTGTGAAGAAGTTTGCTGAAGAGACACAACCCTGCACTCTGCTGTGTAAACCACCTACAGAAGTGGCAGGGGTCACCGTGGGAAAAGAAGGGGCGCCTTGCGCCCGGAGTGACAACAAAAGTCAGAGCTTCCAGGCGTCTCAAGATGAAAAGTGGAACCAGTGGGCAGTTCGGTGGCTGGCTTTCTTTTTCTTGTTCTTCCAATATTCTTCCTCTCCTAAATTTTAAATCATTATGAAGCTACTAAATCTGCTGATCTTTTCAAATGTCGTCTACTACTCTCCATTGAGTCTGACCTATAATGCTCTTCTGTTTCGATCAGGGTAATGGCCCAGCTATGATTTTTTTCTGTCTGCAGTTGTGAGTAGGAGAATTTAAAACAAGCTAGTATTTAGGGTGGCATAACTCAAAATGAGAAAAAAACATAGTGACTGCAACAACGGGCTCAAACAAAGAAGATTGTGTGCCAAATGGACAAAGGAACTGAATAGACAGTTCTCAAATGAAGAGGTCCGTAAAGCCATGAAACACATGAAATATGCTCAATATCCCTAGCCATTAGGGAAATGCAAATTAAAACAACTCTAAGATTTTACCTTACACCAGTAAGAATGGCCAAGGTCAATAAAACAAATAACAACAAATGCTGGCGAGGTTGCGGAGAAAAGGGAACACTCTTACATTGTTGGTGGAGCTGTAAAGTGGCCCAACCACTCTGGAAATCAATATGGAGGTATCTTAAAAAACTAAAAATATCTCTACCATATGACCCAGCTATAACACTATTGGGAATTTACCCAAAGGGAGATGGGTCATCACACCACAGAGACACCTGCATCTCCATGTTCAATGCAGCACTTTTCACGATAGCAAGGATACGGAATCAACCAAAGTGCCCTTCAACAGAAAAATGGATAAAAAAGCTATGGTACATATACACAATGGAATACTACTCAGCAATAAAAAAAATGAAATAATACCATTTGCAGCAAAATGAATAGAATTGGAGAAAATTATTTTAAGTGAATGAACAGAAGCTCAGAAAGAGAAACACCACAGGTTCTCATATGTGGGAGCTGAATCAAAATTATAAGAAGGAAAAAAATCTTATACAAGAGTCAGATCATAATAAAAGAAAAAAGCTAAGAATGGTGTTATTATACATGGTCTAGAAAATTCATGTAATAGTTCTGACAAGGTAAAAAGAAAGTTCACTACACAAAAAGTTTCTATCTTAAACAGAACTGGAACCCAAGGATATATAGAAAAATATTACCATAAAAAGACAAGGAAATGGAAGATAAGTCTTTGATGGGAGGGTGGGATGGGGGGAGGAAGCACACAAGAGGGTAAGGGGGAACCTATATGAATAATGTACAACAAAATGCATATATGGAAATGTCACAATGAAAAGCATGTCAGAATGAATCACATTAAAGTGTACATTAAAAATTTCCAATAAAGAAAAAAAGATCATGTTCATGGCGCAGTGTTGAGTAATGTTTCATTTTGTAGTACTTGGGGCTGCTGTGAGTCAGATCCGACTTGACTGCACCTAACAATAAAGTATTTAGGACAGGAATGTTCAACCTGTTTTCTTTTTCTGACTTGTCTTACTCCATGGAGATGCCTGGGAACCAAGGGTGGTGGAGGAAAGCCTCAACACTGGGTCTGCAGTGCCTGTTTTGGGCTTAAACGTGAATGTTCTGCAAAAGTGCTCTGTGGCTAAAAATCAAATCTTGAAAATGACTTATCGGGATCCTTTGCTGTCACCAACTGAAACATCTAGACGCTCGGAGGGTAGGTGTGCACGTGCCTGTGTACACACATGTGTTTTCTCTGTCTCTCAGACCTTGCTACCTTTTCTCCTTTCACTGTGTCTATTCAGTCCCAAGATGGACCTGCCTTTAGTGCCTCACTGGTTCCAGACGTAATGTGGCAGAAAATTCTGAATTTCGGCCCAAATGTTTGCACCGCCTGTCGGGAAATTCCTGTTTTTCTTTGGCCAGGTTAGCATTAGCCACACTGTGGGGGCTGAGAAAATAAAAAGAGGTTCATAGGAGGAAGGATTTCTACTTTGGGGCAGTCAAGGTATCATTTAACTTATTAGGCACATATTTAATTTTCTGCTTGGAGGAACTGGCTGGGAGCAGTGGTTCATCCTTGAGTATGTGACTCTGCAGTTCCCAGGAAGCATCTTAGATGGGGCTTGCTGGGCCCACCCACTGGGTTTCCTGAATCTTCACCTGGAGGGGAGCCTGAGATGGCACGTGTATATCATGGTCCCCGAGGAGGCAGTTGCAGCTGGGTGCCGCACCTCCCACCTGGAGAATCACATACTGACAATAACATTTCTTGTTAAATTGGCGAGTTCCCTGGGATTTTCCCAGAAAATTTAGATTCTGTAGGCTTGAGGTAGAGCCTGAAAGTCAGAATTTTATCTCATTTAAATTCTGTATCTTTGGCCAAGTTCCATGGCTCACACCTGTCATCGCAGCAACTCAAGAGGCAGAGTCAGGAGGATCGCAAGTTCAAGGCCAGAGGCAGCCTGCATAAATTAGCAAGACCCTATCTGAAAAGAAAAAATGAAGAAGGGGCTGGGGGTGCAGCTCAGTGTTGGAGCATTTGCTTAGGATGTAGAAGGCCCTTAGTTCAATCCCCAGTTCTGTATATACATATTTTTAAAGCATGAGAACTCCAGATGAGACTTAATTTCTGGGAAATTGATTTTTTTCCTGCTTATCCATTTAATAACTATTTGCAGGTTGTTCACCAAGGGAGGTGACTGCTGGCTGAGCTCCTCAGGTACTGCAATGTCTGACTTAAAGCTGAAGGAGAAAGAAAATTTGCCTTCACCAATTCAGCGGGTGGAGACTAGACAGGATGCTGCAGGGTAAGTAGGAGTTCTCTAGGTGAAGCAGGGGGTACAGAGGATGGTCTGAGAAGTAAGGTGTGCAAAGTCGCCACAAAATCAAAGGGTGGCGAGCTTGAGAAACAGCACTGGGTTTGAAAAGGTCCCGGATGTTGCACTTTGACCTCGCTATGTGGTACCATGATTATGTGTTGGCTCACTGGTTTCTGCACAAGGCTTTGAATTTTGGACAACTTTGCCAGGGCTGGAAGAGTCTTAGCCCCTTGAATTGACACACAAGACTGAGTCCTCTAAATGTAAGATGATTGATCAGGCTGGAAGGACTCACTTCAATGCCAGATTATAGAAGACCTTCAGTGTCATGGTAGACAGCTTGCACCTTAAAGGGCCAGGAAGTCATGAAATTAAAGCTTCAATCTGACTTGTGCTTTCAAAGTTCCCTTTGAGGAAGGTAGAGTAGGTGGACTGAATGGATTTCAGCAATCAGAAGAAAAGATCCAAGAAAGGGCGGATGCAAAGGGTGAAGATAAGAGTTTGTGCAGACAGGATGGGGACTTCTCAATAAGGAAAAAGAAGAGTGTCCACACCCAGGAAAGAAGCTGATGTATCTGTGAGGAAACTCAGCCTCTAATCAGAGGTACGGGCAGTTGTTGTTGTTGTTGTTAGGTGCTGTCGAGTCGGTATCCGACTCATAGCGACCCTCATAGGGTTTTCAACGGCTGAGTGCTTCGGGATTGCCTTGGAAGTAGATTGCCAGGCCCTTCTCCCAGTTTTGCAGTACTGGGAATTGAACTCGGGGTCTCAGAGACTGCAGCGCAGCACTCTACCCACTGAGCTAAATCCCAGCCCAAGGTACGGGCAGAGGGAGGGATTAATGGTATTTTGAGCATCTAATGTAGTCTCCATGGGGAAAGAGAGCAATACAGATAATTGAAAATCAGAGAACAAAAGGCTGTGGTATAAGACAAGGAGCTTTGCTTTTGATTGGGGTACCCATGGGAGATCTGGATCCATTGGAAAGAGATTAGAGGCTCAAGAGAGAGGCAGAGTTGAAGCCATCACCATTTAGATACGGATGCTCTAGGAGTAGATATATTCACCTAGCTTTTTAAAACTTTTTGTTTGTGTGTTTGCTGACTTTTGTTTATCCCACTTCTCCCCCAGAAAGTGAACCCCTGATAGAAGGAACACACTGGAGGTAAAAATTGTATTTTTAAAAAATATAATATTTTCTTACTTTGGATGACTTGCCTCATTCGGTATTCACCACCTTTACTGGCTTTTTCTACAGCACTTTCTACTGGATTCTGTAGAGAAGGAATTTGTCTTTATTGTGGTGTCCTAAATACACAGAACTAAAAAAGGAATTTCACAAATTGACATCTACATCGACACATCTCTGGACAACTGTAGCATTACTTCTTTCTACAAGAGGTACCAAGCATTTGGTATCACATGCCAGATGCTAGACTTGACCTTGGAAACAACAACGAAGAAAACAAATTCCCTCCCTTGTAGAGTTTATAAGCTTGTAGAGGAATAGAATACACAAAGAAATACTAAAATTTGAAATTTTAGACATCATGAACAAAAAGAATGGATAAGAGGGTTAAGAGAGTCTGCCGTGTTCTTTCTACACTGTCTTGACATTTAACAAGGGAATAGCAAATGCCAAAGTATCTCTTCTTGTCTTAAATTTGAGGCCAGTCTGAACTGTATAAGAAGTACATGGATTTGGTCAACACATTGTGCATGTCTACAAGTTCTTAGTAACTAATATATCTTCCTCTGTTCTACACAATTCCTTCTTTTAATACAAAGTGTGACGTGCTCTGGAAAATATTTTCTTATATATACTCACTCTTTGCTCTGTGATATTGGTGAAATTTAATTCCACTCTCTCCACATCACTCAAGATGAATCTCATCTGTCTACCACAGAGTTCACAGAAGGACCTATGGACGGTAGAGCAACAACTTTGGAAAAGAGATATCCACTCTTTCTTTTGATTTCCTAAAAGAAGACCAGTGATGTGTACTTACTGGCCAAAATTTGAAACAGAAGCAATCACATTGCTTTACCAACCTCACATTTAACTCTGGGCAAATATACTTTTCATCCTTCTAATCAGCACGCTAACCATCTGTGGAGAGGAGTAAATCTCTGATTCCAGAAGTCTGATGAATCAACTAGAACATAAATGAGCTTAACCAAATCTCTCTTCCCTCATCTGGGGTACTCAGCACACTGTAGAATGAATCCACAGCTGGGAAAATACATTTTGAGGGGCTGAGGATACAGTGAATCTGCTGGGCATTGCAAGCAGACATTAAACTCACAGCTCCTTCACCGATTAACAGTGTGGCCTTGGAGGTTGGTTAATTTCTCTGGGGTTGATGTCCTTCTCCGTCACATGATTATACACCATCCATCTCAGCCTATTAAACTATTTGCAATTTAAACTATTGCAAAGTTTAAAAGAAATTACGTATATATATACACACATACATACACACATACACACATATACATATATATGTATGTATCTATATATATCCAATTTTTTAAAAACATAAATGTGTTTATATATGTGTTTACATACATGTGTATATATATACACATGTATAGATATATACACATATGTGTATATATACACATATATATGTGTATATTTATATATATACACATATATATATGTATACACACACACACACACACATTCAAGAGACATTTGGAGCGTCTTGCCATTTTACAGCCTATAACTCACTGTAAGAAGCACTGCTAGACTTCCTGGATGAAGCCAGAGCAGCCATATTTGTAGTGGGAGGTGCCTCTTCCCTGTCCTTTGGTGATTGGAGGAGAATGGGCTTCCTCCCTAACCTAGACCATTCAGATCCTTTCTATATTTGACAGTGGCAAATGAGAGACACTGAGACTTGGAGCTGCTAGCTGAGCCACATCAATGTTAGAACCCAGGAGGTCAATGAATACCTGCTGCTCCTTTCCCTGGTGGCGCTGGCTGTCCTCTTTCCAGCTGTCATTCCTTCCTTCAATTTTGTGAGACACCTCAGAATTCTTCCAACAGGACTCCCTGCAGTTGTAACTGGATTAGGATTACTCACATCGGAAATAAACCCTCAGGAGCCTACAGTGAAATATTTGAGAGTCTTTCCAATGTGCTACTTCCAGCGCTTCCGGCCTCAGAAGTGGCACTTCCGTGCACCTGTCACTCAACGGACGTCACGGCCTCTTTCTAGAAAGTCTTTCCTCCTTTCGCATCCTATCAAGCCCATCCTGAAGTCACCTTGGAATCTCTTCCTCCAAGTGTTTTCTTTCCCCAAATCCTTCATTTCAGTGACTATTGTCTCTCTTACCTGGGCGCTTCCTTTTTTTTTTTTTTTTTTTTTTTTTTTTGCGGTACTGGGGATTGAACCCAGGGCCTCGCACCTGCATGCTCTGCAAGTGCTGGACCACTGAGCTGCACCTTAGCCCATTTTTTTTACTTTTTGAGACAGGGTCTCGCCAAGTTACGCAGACTGCCTCTGGTCTCGAACTTGCGATCCTCCCGCCTCCGCCTCCTGAGCCGCTGGGATTACAGGCGTGCGCCACCACGCCCGGCCTGGCGCTTCCTTTTTTCATACAATTTTTAAATATTTTAATTTATTTTTCATTAATAATTTTTAGTTAGTGTAAACATTCATGCATTTCATGACATTTCCATCCATTGCATGTCATTGTGCATTGCTCACATTCATCCCGTGCTCCTCTCAGGTTTCCCTCTTCCTTCCTGCTCGCCACCCCATCCCTACAAATAGTTCCTCTTCTGCTAGTGTGTCTTACATACACATAAATATATACCATTGCATCTAGAGTCTGAATATGAGGGAAAATGTGGGGTTTACCTTCCTCCCATCACCTTTCTTACCTTTTTATTGCCCATCCTCCTTCCTTCATTTCTCCCCCTAAATAATTCTACTTTCATGACAGGTATATTCTAGATTCCACATATGAGAGAAAAATATGCAACATTTGTCTTTCTGAATCTGTGTCATTTTGCTTAAAATGATAATGTCTGGTCCCATCTGTTGTCCTGCAAATGACCTAATGTTGTTCTTCTTTGTTGTTGTTGTTAGGTGCCGTTGAGTCGGTATCCGACTCATAGCGACCCTCTGTACAACAGGGGAAACACGATTGTCAGTGCTTCTCTGCTGTTCATCGGGTTTTCAATGGCAGATTGATTTTTGGGAGGGGGTTGCCAGGTCCTTCTCCCAAGCCTACAGCTTCTGGTGTTCCCAGGCGGTCTCTCATCCCGTTATTAACCAGACCTGACCCTGCTTAGCTTCCAAGATCTGACGGGATCGGATGCCACAGGGCTACAGCTGCAGGCTGTTCTTCTTTACTGCTTAGTAATACGCCATTGTGTAAAATAGACCACATTTTCATTAGTCACCCATCTGCTGATGGATATGCAGGTCGACTCCGTATCTTGGCTCTTGTGAATAGCGCCTCGGCAAACGTGGAAGTGATTTCTCTTGTACGCTGACTTTGATTCTTTCATGTGATTAGATGGTTGAAGTTTTCAGACCCACCCCATGACCCCTAGGGAAGAAGAAAAAGGGAAATTTTAGTTGATCACCAATAGCCAGTGATTCCATCGATGAAAGCCTTCCGCCATGGGGGGCTCATTTTCCAGCACTATATCTGACAGTGCTTCTCTGCTATTCATGGGGTTTTCATGGCTAATTGTTTCAGGAGTGAGCTGCCCAGTCCTTCTCCCTAGTCTGTCTCAGTCTGGAAGCTCCGCTGGAACCTGTCCTCCATGCGTGGCCCTGCTGGTATCTGAGATATGGGTGGCATAGCTTTCAGCATCACAGCAACAGGCAAGCCCCACAGCACAACAAAGTGACAGCCACGCGGGGGCCTGGTGGCACATTACCCTTATAACCTTGGCGGTGGAGAAGCCCCCGGTATCTGAGGTTGGAGATGTACTTGGATGGCCACTTGGTAATTCTCACGTCGCACTTGAGACTTCCTGCTACATGAAGGTGAGATTTTGGATGACCTAAAGCAAGGGGCACATAGCCTTCCCTGTATCCCTAGTGTCACAGCATGATAACTTTAGGACACCTAGAACCATGCTGGGAGAAGGAGGTGGCAACCCACTCCCAAGGCAATCCCGAAACAATCCGCCATTGAAAACCCTATGAGAGTTGCTATGAGTTGGACACGACTCGATGGCACCTAACAACAGCAACAGACCCATGCTATGGAAGATGGACACAGGACAGACAGAGGTCCCCTGAAGCAAGGTGAGGCATCACTCATCCCACCAACTGAGCCAGCAACAGAGACCCAGGGCGTTTAAGCCTTTTTGGCATTTCGAGATGAAAACGCTGGGCAGATCCCTTCTTACGCTTCTCCTTCTGCCCGCCCAGCTGTGCCAGGCAGACAATGCAAAGAGGATAGAAATAAACCCAAGGTCGATGAAAGCGCTGTTACATTCACAGGGGATGTTTTCCATTCGTTTGAAAATTAAAGTCTCTTGCAAGTAGGAGAAAAAGACACCACAGATTCTTTAGCTTGATTGTTTCAACTTTTAATAGTAAAGTCAATATGTGCTTCCAACTAACTGCTGGGCATTGTTCTGGGATTGCCAGGTTGTTTTATGTACGAGAAGCAACAAAACAATATAAGGTGACAAAGAAAAGATGGAAAAATATATAAAAGGGAAAAAAAAGTTGGCTGTGTGATACCTCGGGCTTTAAAACTCTTCTTATACACTTTACCACGAAGTCTATTAAAGCAAAATATAGTGGAAATACAATATACTGCAATGAATGTCTTCAAACTAGCAATTTAGCGCAAAAGCTGAGGGCAGTTCTTATGCACCGACTTTTAATACCGAGACGATTTGTGGTCTCACAAAGTTCCTGCCTTAGGCAAAAGTTGTGCTGAGTTCTAATAGGTCTAGTTTGTCGGCTGTCAGAATAATGGAGAATTTGGTAGTGGAGGGGCTGAATGCTGTAAACAGCAGAGATAATTAGAAGGTCTGAGGAGAGGGGAGGGCAGCTGGTTTAGATTCGGTGGCAGGGGGAAGGGTTTGTCCAGCAAACTCCTGGATGACACAGCGTCTGGATCTCACAATATCTGGGGGACTCGTGAAGATCCATTAGCAGGCTGGGTTCCTTCTGGGTTATAATGGGACCACTATTATTAAGTTGCAATTTATTGAACACCTGCTATGGGGTGGCCCTACCCATCTAGTTCTTCTGTATCCCTATTTACAGAGAAGGAAACTGAGGCACAGAGGCTAAGAGCTTTATCCAGTATCAGGCACTAGCAAGCATTTAACATCAACAAGGAAGCATGTTTGTATCAGATACCAGCGTCTTTCTGCACAGCATGGGTAATGCTGCCAATCAGTGTCCACACTGCAAATCTTTGCACCCCTGTGCAGTTCACATTTGCACTAACTGTAGAAGCAGATCCTGGTTTTGCAGGAAGTTCTGGGATCAAGAGTAAAGCCACTCATAACTAATTATTATTGACACTCGAAGGGCAAAAGGTTCACAGTGATCTACTTTTGTTTTATGTAAACTAGGAAAGAGTCTATATTGTCTTTTATAATTAAACTATCTTTCCTCCATGGGTAAAGTTTGTGTCTTTGCTTGGGTGGACTGGGTAACCAAGTCATCGCAGCTTTGCTGGGTGGCAGGCCCCTGTCTTGTCCCCAGAGGGTCATGGTACCAGCTGAGTCACAGCCCAAGACAGTGACCAAATCCAAAGGTGAACACCCAGGGGGTGATGATTTCGCAATTGCTGCAGTTTTGCTTTTAAATCCACCTGCAAATGTTCAGCAAATGTAACAAGTGTCTTGTGCGCAGGGCTGGGACCCAGTTCAGTGACAACCTCTGCTTTGAGGAGCTCAGCTTTGCACTTAAACCAATCATGTTTCTTTAAAAATTATAAATAGTAATCAGCTTTTCTCCGATACATCGTGGGACGTCTACTCTCTCCTTCCAGAAAAATGCAATGAAACAGGAGAGTTGACAGGAAATGGGGAGTTGATGGCATCAAATGCAGAGACTAAAGGGGGGGATGACTCAGGCTGGCAAGGAAGACATTGAGAGATGGCGTTACCATGAGGGTGTAGGACTAACAAGGGTATGATTAAGGGCTGTTTACCAATCACTTCATCATGGGAACAAGATGGCTTCCTCACGCTCCCTTTCTAGCTTGCACCCTTCCTGGCAAACTCAGCTTCTCTCTCTTGCTTTCTGTTCACACCTACAGAAATTTGTTTCTCTAACTTGCTGGTCTTGGATACAGTTATGTGTGAGAAGCATCAAGTGAGGTGCAAAGCGTGCTGGCTAAGGGTTAGAGGATGTGCATTCTGGTCCTGGCTCTCTGGTTGCTTCTGTTGTGCATTGCAAACTCAGTTTGCTCCTCTACCTTAATTACTGTTAGGTGTCATCGAGTCGGGTCCGACTTATAGCGGCCCTGTGTACAACAGAATGAAACACTCTCTCACACTGTGCCTTGCCCGGCACAAAGTCAGTGCTTCTCTGTTATTCATAGAGCTTTCGATAGCTGGTTGTTTAGGAGTGGGCTGCCAGGTCCTTCTGCCACTTTTGCAGTGCTGGGGATCAAACCCAGGGCCTCAGAGAGTGCAGAGCAGCGCTCTACCAAGTGAGCTCAACCACAGCTGCCCTAACCTAATGGGAAGGTTAAATCTTGCTGAGATTGGCATGAAGACCTCACAGGTCTTTCTAAAGTCCAAATGGGAGATGGTATGTAAAGGACTGGGTCATCAGTAAAGAGTTCTCAGTGAGCATCTTTGTGCCCGTCCTCATCCAATGTAGACCTTTGCACTTGAGCTACTGCTAGGGGAAACACTTTGGGATTCTGTACCCCAAGAAACCTCCCGTTAACTGCTCCAGAGAATCTGATACAAAGATTCTCTGATGCCATGTTGGGGTCCTGCATGTGTCACTCAGAAAATCCTACAAATAAACTCTTGAGCAATAGGGTATTTGTTGTTGTAGTTAGGTGCCGTCGAGTTGGTATCCAACTCATAGTGACCCTACATACAACAGGGGAAATACTGTTGTCAGTGCTTCTCTGCAGTTCATAGGGTTTTCAATGGCAGATTGATTTTTGGGAGTGGGTTGCCGGGTCCTTCTCCCAAACCTGCAGCACCTGGTATTCCTAGGTGGTCTCCCATTCAAGGACTAACCAGGCCTGACCCTGCTTAGCTTCCGAGATCTGATGAGATAGGATGCCACAGGGCTACAGCTGCAGGTGCACTAGGGTATTGTTGTTGTTGTTGTTGTTGTTGTTAAGTGCCATTGAGTTGGTATCCGACTCATAGCTACCCTCATAGGGTTTTCAATGGCATTGCCTTAGGAGTGGGTTGCCAGGCCCTTCTCCCATTTTTGCAGTGCTGGGAATTGAACTCAGGACCTCAGAGGAGGCAGAGCAGCGCTCTACCAACTGAGCTAAATCCCAGCCCGCAATAGGGTATAGGAGCCATAAATGACATCCTATTCTGCACGCAAATGGAAAATTCTAGTACAGAACCATAGATGAAGGAGACCTTGATGTTCACAGTGGTGACCTACTCAAGAATGTCCCCACGTACGGGTCTTCCAATCAAGGTCCTGTTTGTGTGTTTCCTGCCTCTGACTCTGCTTTGTAGGGGAACTACAGGTAAAAGAGGGTTGTACAACAACGTGTGGCCCTGCCTCTACATCCCTCTATGCTTAGGCCCTGAGAGGAATCACAGGAGTTTCCAGGCCAAGGTGAATTATGAAAGGATGGAGCTCGCCCGTGGACACTAATGTCCGGGCAAGGCTCAGTGTCTGATGGGCTCTGAAGCTTTGATGCTGTGGGCATTTTTTCAAGCAGCAGGGAAAATAGAGAAGAACGTTCTTAACAGTCTTAAATGCACACACCTATGGATTAAAAAACTCTGGTGTGGAAGCCCTCAGCAACACGTACTTCCATGTAGCAGATTTCCCCAACCCTAGGCCCGATGAATGGGCCAAGTTTCCACCAGGCAGCCCTTGATCACTAACCACGGCTTCCTAACGGGTCTGGGCTTTCCGCCTCCACCTTTCCATCTGCAATTGCTGATCTTTTAAAATCCCAGGCAAGTCAGATTCCTCCCCCACATGAAGTCCTTCCTTGTCTCTATTGTTGTTGTTGTTGTTAGGTACCATTGAGTCAGTATCCGACTCATAGCGACCCTCTGTACAACAGGGGAAACACTATTGTCAGTGCTTCTCTGCTGTTCATAGGGTTTTCAATGGCAGTTTGATTTTTGGGAGGGGGTTGCCAGGTCCTTCTCCCAAGCCTACAGCTTCTGGCGTTCCCAGGTGGTCTCCCATCCAGGTACTAACCAGGCCCGACCCTGCTTAGCTTCCGAGATCTGATGGGATCGGATGCCACAGGGCTACAGCTTCAGGCCTTTCCTTGTCTCTGTAGTGTTTTCAAAATGGAATCCAGCCTTCCCATCACCAACCCCGTTTTCTCTTGAATCAGGCATGTGCCCTACCTCCTCAGCCTGGCTCCGTCCTCTGCCTGGGCTCTCCCTCCACAGTTGAGCCTCATCCAGGCCTCCCCTGCTGCTCCTGGGCCCCTTCCTGCCTCAGCTCCTTTCTCCCATAATTTCCTCTGATAGTCGGGCTCTTCTTCCGTTGCTCCTTGTGACTACTTCCTTCTCTGTTTTGGCCTCTCGTTAAATTTCATTTCAGCAAAGAACTCTCCCTGATTCTTCTCTTTAGATAGGATCTACCCCTCTTCCCATTTGTCCTTCATCATTATTCTTTTTTTGGGAACAGCAAACTGTTCTAATAAAGGCGCCAACAGGAAACAGCATAAGCCTGTGTTGTAACTCCTCTGCCCTGCAGTTGTCTGGTTTAAACAGCTGCCGACCGACCATAAATGATTGGGCGTGGCCGTGTTTCAATAAAACTTTATGTGCAAATCCCGGCAGCTGGTGATCTGGGTTTGCTAACCCCTGCACTACAGTTGGAGGCCTTTACTGTCTCGGATGGCATTTATTGTAAGTTTCAAGTGTCCCTGGGCTCCCTCACATGGCGCTGTCTGTCCTCCCCCATCGACTGTGTGTCCTCTGCCGCAGGAACCGCATTCCTTCTGTTTATCTCTGTGACCTCAGTGCTGAGAAGGATCCCTGGCTCACGGTCAACATTCAGGATATATTTGAAAGATAAACAAAATAATAAAATGTCTTTTTCCTGTTTTCTTTCCAACCCGGCATCTTATGTGTTTATTTAGTTTGTTTCACAGAGCTTATTCCGCGTTTTGATTGCTTAGTTTATCCGTTTTCCTAAGTTCCATGATTATAAGAACACTGTGTCTTGTTCATACACCGCAGCAGCTTGCACGGCGCTCGGCACACAGACGTCAAATGATTCGCATGGCCCAGGAAGTGAATAAAGAGTAACTTTAGATGGAGTGAGGATTGCCATGGGTAGAAGGAAGCATTGACTTTGAACTGTGATAAATTTTGACTTTAAAAAGTAAATCGATGAGAGCATGAGTGAATAAATAGACTGTGCCTAGTGGCTTTAAGTAGCCCTTATTTTAAAATTCTAAAAATTCTCTAAGTTGCAGACCTAGTAAATCTTGTACAAAAAAAAAAATAAATAAATAAATAAAATAAAATGCTAGTCATTTGGCACTGTCTAGATAAGTCTTTTCTGCCACTTAGAGATCTGATAAGGAGACAGTCTCAGTCTTTTTGCAGGTAGTCTCTCAAGGAGTGCCAATTCTTCTGAAAGGTTGACCCGAAGCCATCTGATGCCAGCTCTTCGGGAGGGCTCTGTGTGACCCGCGAGGGCCTTTTCTCCTTGCCCTAGGTTTCCATCATTATCTGCCACTTAGAAATGATTTTGTTGACTTATGCTCCTCACCATGCCTCTGTCTCCAAGGAAAAGCTATAAATTGCATCTAAGAGATGCAAAGTTGGATAAATACACAGTGTACCCTGGCACAGGAAAAAGAAAACAATGAATACCGTGACAATATGTCCTGGTTTATGTGAGGAAAGCCTTGGTTTTGTCTTTTTTTATCTTTTCTTTTTGGAGTCAATATTAATAGTGTCCCTTCTCGGTCTCAAAAGTGCCTTATTTGGACAATAAATTATCTTGTCACCGGAAACATAAGGGATAAGTTACATTTCTTTCCTAAGGACAAGATAAACATACTCTGCATGCCCAGTGAGCTATTAGGAGCTGGGTTTTGGGAACATCGTTCTGTCTTCTCTGGTCTATCATGGATAATACTCTTGTTCCTGGCTATTTATGGAAGTTTTTTGATTAAGAATTGCAGAGGAAACTACCACAAAGAAAATGTAAGGATTTGAGTATTTTAAAGTGACCGGGTTAATTACTTTTTCATTGCCATGGCCAAATTTCTGACATGAGCGACTTAAAAGAAGAAAGTTATCTTGGTTCATGGTTTTGGAGAGTCAGACCATCATGGCGGTTGGAGTGTGTGTCTAAGACTATACATGTTACAACACACCAGGAAGCGCAGTGAGCTGACAGGAACCAGAGTCTGTGTACAACCTTCAAAACCCATCCTCATAACCTGCTTCCGCCAACCAACCAGGTCCCACCTCCTAAAGCTTCCACAGCCTCCCCACAGTGCCACCAGCTGGGAGTGGGCATTTAGCGATGAGCCTGTGGGAAAGGTTGTAGATAAAAACTAGAACAGTAACCTTTGTATGTGTCACGTAAATGGCGGAAACTTGCAGGGTCTGAAGAGCTGACCAGATCTTTGCAAGTTGTCGATGCCACTAACTGGCATACGACTTCCCCATGTTGCTCACCATGTTTCAGGTACAGGCGTAATGCTGATGGGAAACCCTTCTTTGCCTCTGGTTCTGCTTGGTGCCTAATTTTCTAGCAGCCATTAGGAGAACTGAGCATGTATTCTCTATTGATTGGCAAAGAAAGAATTATTGAGACTGATGTGAAGGGTAGTGACTAAAACGCTGGCTATGAAGCAGACTGCTGAGTGTCAAACTCTAGATGGGATATTTATGCTGCCTATATGATTTTTTTGGAGGCCTACAGCCATAGCTCTGTGGCATTCCATCCCACCAGATCTCAGAAGCTAAGCAGGGTCAGGTCTTGTTAGTACTTGGATAGGAGACAGCCTGGGAACACCAGGTGCTGTTGGGTTGGGAGAAGGACCTGGCAAACCACTCCCAAAAAACAATCAGCCACTGAAAACCCTATGAACAGCAGAGAAGCACTTAAAATAGTCTTTCTCCTGTTGAATGTATGGTTGCTTTGAGTTGGACACAGCTTTGATGGCACCTATCAACAACAACAGCATGATTTTTAGCCTTCCCATGACAGTTTCCCAGTCTGCACAATGGATGTAGGTATAGTCCCAGTTTTGGGGGGGCGGGCTTTTGCAGCAATTTAACAAGTGGGTCCTTGTCAAACACTCGGAAGAGTGCCAGACACATAACACTCAGTAATTATTAAGTTGTTATAGCTGTCTACTTATACATTCAAAGCTCCCTAGAGAGGGTTTTCAATCTTAAGGCTTGAAAATCTTAAGACTTGAAAAGTGGCCGCCATCTTGTGGAACTTTGTCATCACAGCTCTATTATGAATCTTATTGACATATTTGCTTTAAAGTTTATTTAAATAGTCATGATATCCTTAACATTTGTCTTATTGTATAATTCCCCCCCAATATTTTAGAATTTCTGTACCTCTGTGAACCAAGGTTACAATAAGATAAGTTAAATTAATTAGAACAAATTTTTTTTAGCTAACTATCATTTTACATACAGGCTGGGATTTAGCTCAGTTGGTAGAGCACTGCTCACAGTCTCTGAGGCCCCAAGTTTGATTCCCAGCACCACAAAAATGGGAGAAGGACGTGGCAACCCACTCCCAAGGCAATCCTGAAACAATCAGCCATTGAAAACCCTACGAGGGTTGCTATGAGTCGGACACAACTCAAAGGCACCTAACAACAATCATTTTATATAATGGATCAACTGAACACCTGTTCTTTGTTCAAAAGAATCCAGTTTGATGAGTAAGAGTAAAGAAATATAAGGTTCAACTCTATTTGATATCATTTGATTATATTCTCTTGGTAAGTCAGGTGATTAAGTAATTCCTGTGTAATTATTAGTATTAATTTTATGTGTCCTTTTTAGTTGTGAGAATTACTATTCCTTCTTTTAGAGTGGCAATTATTGTTAATTTAATTCTGTGTTCTACTCCGACTCCTGATAAATGACTTTAAATCTTAAACTATGATGTGTTTAGTCCCTAAAAACACGTACTCACATAACTTTCCCATTTCTTACTTCATTTAATTTGTGATTTAGTTTGGTGGTTTTGCCAAGCTAATTTGGTCCTATCTGAAATCTAGATGCTGTGGTTATTTGCTCTGCAACACAGGATTCATAAACAACAACTCTTTATTTTTTTCATTGTTCTAGAATATGTGTTTTTTTTTAGGTTTTGTGGGTACCATAAGGATTCTTAGAAATTGTCCAGTATAGTTCTTTCTTTTGGCAGATGTGAGACCTGGAGAGGTTTAGGGACTGGCCCAGGCTCCTCCTGTACCTCCACCTTCTGGATCTCCTCTCTTCATCATCCCTTCCCTTCTTTTGAAAATGCTTATCTGGTGTTTCCAGCTGCTATTTTCATCCTCCAAGCCAAACATGGTCAGTCCTCAGCTGTGGGAAGGTGAGGAGAAGATTCCAGAAGGCAGGGGCAGATATGCCCATGATATAAAGGAGGAAGAGATTGGAATCTGGGACAGACCTTGAAGATTCTTGGGTAGGAGGATGGCAGGGGTGACTGGGCAGACCAGGCTGGGAGGACCTGAGGCTTTGTTCAAGGGGAATTTGTCACCTGAAGAGCAAGGGAGAGAGGAGGGGGCTTGATCTCTGAAACAGTGGCCTGAGAGCATCATATTAGATCTTGGCGTGAGGGATACAGGCGAGCAGGTGGCTTTGTGATGCCCATTACAGACCCCTGTCAGCTGTTTTCAGGTCCTGGGTCCCTCTACCCTGGACATTTTCCCAAAGCTGCCCCCTCTCCAGTCTCACTGGTCCACTCCTGTGCAGCCTCCCTACAGCCATCCTGGGCTTTGGGCCCCATCCTCACTGGCCACCCAGGTGTGGCCTCTTTTTTTTCTGGATTACCCTGTATGCCCTTCTAGGGGGTCTTCTCTAGAGCCCAAACTGCCCTCATCCGGTGCTGACCTTAAATCTCAGCAGGCTCTGAGGGCTACAGGGTGAAAGGCGAATGTGAAATCTGAGCATCTCTCCTCCCTTCTGCTCCTGTCTCCCAGCTCCACTAGCCACGCCCACTGCTGACCAGCCACAGGAGCTGGGTGTCTGCCCACCATCCAGCTCCCTCCCCCTGACTGCCTGACCCTCTTCTCTGTCCAGAGCCTCTCTCCTCTTTATGAGAGGATCCCAAGTGCTGTTCGGGCACCAGCTCTTCCTGCTCTTCCTAGCTCACGTAAGACGCCCTCTCTATGTTTTCACCGTGTGTGTGGTTCTTGAATAAGCTGAAAATCGCCTTTGAGTGATCCATTTACATTTGAGTCCTTCCTCTTGCTGAGTCTGACTTAGCATTGGGAGTTAAGTGTCTGCACCAAGGTCAGAGGCACAGAAACCTCCCAATAGTTTGCAATGAATATTTTGTCTCTGGGAACTCAGTTCAGAGGAAAGTGAAGATATAGGAACAGGAAGACTTGATCAGGAGCTTACAGATGACCAAAGTTTATTTTTCTCTTATATTCAGCTTAAAGATGAGCGGCCCAGGCTCATGGCCAATGCCCCCTCCACAGCCATCAAAGGACCCAGCTGCACCCATGGGGAACTGCCTGGGGTGGGGGTGGGGGGCTGGGTCACAACCCTTTCTGACTTCCAGCTACCAGGACAGGGATGAAAATGGAGGGGAGGGGGTGGCGTACTGAAGACCCAGGAAGAAAGTGGCACATGTCACTTCTTTTCACATCCCTTAGGCTCCAAGTCAGCCATCTGACCTCATCTCCCTGCCAGGAGATGTAAACAGTCTCCCACTTTCTGTGCGTCCACTTAGGGTACAGTGGTGCAAAAGTGACAGATGTGCAGTGGAATGGCACCTCGAGTCTCTCACTTCCGTCTTTTCCTGGTGCAGTGCTGTGCCATGCAATCCGCTCCCCAGCGATGTGGGCAGTGGGCTGCAGCTCCCAGTCAGCCCCGTAATGTCAAGGAGAAACAGCTGACAATCTATGGTGAGCTATGTGGCTAAGGTAGAATGCTTTGCTGGCTACGGGCATTCGGTGCATCTTGGACTTGTGGTGGCTTTGCTGGGATATAGCTGCATTGCCAGCCATGGAGCATCTATAGTTTACCAATGACTCAAGTGTCAGGGAAGACAGATTTTGGTGAACATTCTTCACCCATCTGGCTTCTTGCTTTTCTTTGGAGGTGTATCTCTGACTTCCTCTGCCTTATCTCATTGAGCATCCTGGCTATAAGATATCACGCTTCCCATGGAGAAAATATTAGTCCATATGCAAATGTATCAACTGTCTGATATCAACCAATCTTCTAAATCCACTTCTTATTTTCCTTTAAAAATGATCTTACCCTTTCCCACTTAAACTGTCAGGCTTTATTTCCTTCTGTATGAAGAAAAGTTCCCGTACGTTAATTTTGTCTTATTTCTTTGTTTAATTAGACAATCTCTATTTGGCATAACCCAGGCCTGATTTAAATTTCTTTTTCTCTTCGTCTATTGTCTGTCTTATGGCATATTCTAGGAACTGTACTCATTTAGTGAATCTTTTATCTCGATCAGCCTCATCAAGCAAAGAAGGTAATTTTTCTTTTTTGTTTTCTGAAAGTGTTTGTGAAGATTCTTTTGTGTACCCACTTCCTCTTCGGAGTTGATCTTTTGTGCTTCTTACTTAATGCCATTGCTGTCAGTTCCAACCAGGATGTTCTGAGATGTACCTACCTCTTTGAAATTACTGAATTTTAAAGATCCTTGGATAGCACCGAACATCTCTGTCTCTCTCTCCACCCTCCAAGGTAAGAATCCACTTTTGTATTTGCCGCCTCCAGCCCCAAAAGGTTATGCCAAATTCATGACACATGCTTTATTTAGTATTTTTTTCCTTTTTCTTGGTCCTATGTCTGGATTTTCCTGGAGGAGGTGGCTCTAGGCTGTCCCTTGCTGGACAGAGGTATCAGGCGCATTACTTCTGTGGTAAATTTCTCATAATGTGCTGTAATTTGTGAGCCTGGGAAGGAAAACAAGTTTCCCTGCTGACTTCTCCCACAGTCCCTGGGCTCCTGGGCCCTGAAGCTCTAGGAGGAGGTTGGAGCAGTGTTGAGCAAACCCTCCTGCCGCTCCTTTCTTCTCTGAACCACAGTGAGCTTAAGCACTGGCCATTGCCCTGGTACCCTCCCCTCTTCCTGGATTTTTGCACCAATCAGAATAAAACACTGAGTTTCCCATGGATCAGAGAGAAAAGAAAAATAGGGTTTTCTCCACCCCACATCCCCACATGTGCACACACAAATGCATGTTTTTGACGCATATTATGTATAAGCACTTTGCATATCTTACCTATGAATCTCTGCAGTCCTATAAACCGGGTATTAGTTATCACCCTCACTTTGCTCATTTGGCCACTGAATTTCAGGGGTACTCTGCAGGTCAGCTGCCCTTATGGGACTTCTGAAGGAGGACAGTTGAGTGTACTTCCTCCTCATCTCTCTGCTGTCTTGCAGTAAATCTGCCCCTTTGAGACATTAGATATCTTTGAGCGTCCCCCTCCACAGAAGAGATACTTCCTGGAATTTCTATTCTTTGCAAAATCCTGGGAAACTTTCTCGAGTTTCCTAAATCCATATCTTGTGGGAACTCATGACTGTCATCTCCAGGGTCTTGGAAAGTCTCCATCTGGTCATACAGGAGGAGGTGGTACGCGATTTGCTCCTGCCCGGACTTCTCTACCTGCTAATTCCTCAAGCACTCATGACAGAAACCACCTGTCACCCTCTGTCCATCTCTCCCCAAAAGCCTTGTTTCAGACCATGTGTCTTGTAAATCTTATCCCAACAATGCAATGCCTCGGTGTCCCCAAAGTTCAGATCCCCATTGCCTACTTTGAGAACAAATATTTAAACTTCCACCACCGGTCCCTCTGCTCCAGGGCACACAGGTTTCAAGGCACCTGTATATGTCAGCCAGAGGGAACGCTCTAAGATGGAGAACTAACCATACCGCACTCTGAAAGAAAGGTAAGGAGCCCCATGGAGGACGAAATCAACTCAGTCCTGCAGCCTGGAGGCCAGGCTCCTCTCATTCGACTTTTACCTTTCAGTCTCATCCACCAGCTCCAGTCTCTTTAGTACACAGTAGGGACTAATGCGGAGTGACTCTCCTTCCGACTCCCAGGCAGCTAGTTGCATGATACTCTCACTGCCTGCCCTTCTGCATATGGCTGCCGCCTAGTTAAGGCTAAGTGCCCTTCTGCATATGATTGCCTGCTATTTAAGGCTAAGTGCCCTTCTGCATATGGCCGCAAACCTGTTAAGGCTAAGTGCCCTTCTGCATATGGCCACCAACCTGTTAAGGCTAAGTGCCCTTCTGCATATGGCCACCAACCTGTTAAGGCTAAGTGCCCTTCTGCATATGGCTGCCGCTTATTTAAGGCTAAATGTCCTTCTGTATATGGCTGCCACCTATTTAAGGCAGTTTTCCTTCCCTGTTCCTCAAGGCATAGACACACATGCTTGGGTGCCATAAGCAAGCAGGCAGATGAGTGTGGATACATACACACAAACACTCAAGCCAGGTGTGTATCTCTGGGCTTCCTTGTATATATCTCTGTCTTCCCACATTTATAATGATTTATCTATCTGCCCTGCTTTTTTGTCTCTCCTTTAGAAAGCAATCTCCTTGAGGATTGGTGCCAGTCTTTCTTGCAGGCATCTCCATTCCCTTACTCAAGCATGTCCAAGGTCACTCAGAGTGGGTGGTTTGCTTTGTTAACGCCCAGGTGTTGGGTCCATGTGAGTTTCCTTGTGGAGTCCCTGTATTGTCCAAGTTCTGGTATTGCCAGAGCCCAGTGCCCTGAGAGCTTGGTAAGACTAGAACTGAAGAAGGAGAGAAATCGCCCCAGCCTTCTTCCCCATCTCTCGACCTTGCTAGAAGGACTTTGCTTGCTATTTAATTCCTCTTCTGACGGAAATGCTCCTCCCTAATCGTTCTGCCCCCCAGACAGGCGTTTCTCCACACCTGAATGGCTCTGGCTATCGTGAGTCAATTGTCATTTTGCTAACACAGAGGAGTTTAGAAAACACTTTCAGAACTCGGGAATAGTGCGAAGCAGACAGTACATGATTGTACTGGGACTCCAGAGCAAACCTCAGCTCCCCGGCTGTGGCCCTGCGCCAGGCATTAGCTCTGGTGAAGACAGAACAGTCTTTTGAAGTGGTGAAGATTTAAACCAGGGGATCAGTTAACATCTCCCCAAGCAGCCAGTAGTGGGAACAAGGAGTATATTTGATAATGAAGAGATGCGGGGAGAATGGTCGAGCCTATGCCTCCCCTGTGATAAAAGCAGGCTACAGAGCACAAATTAAAATGAGAGGGCTAGGGTGGGGTGAAGCTGCTCTCGTTAATAGAGTGGCAGGCATCGGGTGGATTTGTATCAGGACATCAGGCGTGAGGCTGAGGACTGGGAAGGCTTGAGTGGGTCTTTCCTGGTTGGTACTTGTGATAGAAAGCAGGCTGTGATCAGAGTCCTAATACTACACACCCCTGCCTCATTCCTCTCAAAGGATTTGAAGGCACTGCCAGGAAGGAGAGCAGAGAGTGATGGTTCTCTGCCTCTCTGCTTGTGCGCTTTGCTTTTTTCTCACTTTCCATTCCCAGAAGTCCCCATGTAGGGTCTCAACCAGAGAGCAGTGGATGCTGGAAAGATCGTGGTCTTCAAGGCGAAAGCAAATGTGAGTTTCTTCATGTTTCATATACATCTCCTAGCTACCTTAGAGGGTTGGGATTTAGCTCAGTTGGTAGAGCGCTGCACTGCAGTCTCTGAGGTCCTGAGTTCAATTCCCAGCACCGCAAAAATGGGAGAAGGGCCTGGCAATCCACTCCCAAGGCAATCCCGAAACAGTCAGCCATTGAAAACCCTATGAGGGTCGCTATGGGTCAGATATCGACTTGACAGCACTTAACAACAACAACAACAACAACAACAAGCTACCTTAGAAGAAATGCGACCAGAATGCTCTTCAGAAGCCAAGATGGCTAGCCTGCATCTTATGTATTTTGGAGGGACCAATCCCTGGAGAAGGACTTCCTGTTTGGGAGAGTGGTGGGTCAATGAACAAAAGGAAGACCCTAAACTAGATGGATTGATGCAGTGCCTGCAACAATAGGCTCAAACACAAAAGATCATGTACCTGGCATGGAATCAGGGAGTGTTTTGTTCTATTGTATATAGGGTAACTATGAGATGGACCTGACTAGAGGGTACCTATCAACAACAATACTATAGTAAAAAGTGGATAATGACTATCATGGGAAACCTAGCCATATATACCATTGCTGACAAGATCGTTTTATCCATATCAATGCTTACATTTTCCTTTCTTTCCTTCCTTCCTTCCTTCTTTCCTTTCTCCTTCCTTCTGTCCATTCTTTTCTCTTCCTTTATTTCCTTCTTTCCTTTCTCCTTCCTTCCTTCCTCCCTTCCTTCCTTGTCCACTTTGAAATATACTTCCCTCTGCTAACAGATCAAATGTGGTGGTCAACCCACATTTCTTTTTTGTTCATTTTATCCTGTCTTCAACTGCCTTCTTTTGCCTGTGGCTTTATCACAACAGGTAACTTCTTCTATTTCAAGAGATCACCATCTGGTTGATATCTTTCCACAAAGTGTAGTCTTCTGGAGTTCCCCTTTAATTACCTTAACATACCTTAGATGTTTTCTGAAGATTTTCCATAACAGAAACCTTTCTGGACACTTGGAAGAGAGAGACATGACCTGTGAGATCTTCTTCTCTTAAAGAAATTGAATACAGAAAGACGTGCACATGTCAGCTGGCATTTACTTATTCAATTCTGCTCCCTTCTGGGAAATGCAGCAATAGCTAGAGTCGGGCTTGGTTTCCCAGTTGAGTAATGGACTTTTGCTGTTGGTGGCTAATGAGTAGTGGCAAGAGATGCTTCCAGATACCCTAAAATATCCAGGTCAGCCCCCATAGCAATTATCCAGATCAAAATGTCACTTGTGCATAGGTTGAAAATCTCTACATTAGGCGAATCTAAGTCTCACAGCAAAGAAATTCTCATTTTATCATATTAGTGCCATTCAATTAGGGGGTTCAAAGTCAAGTAGCTTTAGTAGTCAGCCAGGGAATGACCAAGAATGTAGCAGATCAGGAAAGGCTGTGGAGAATTGTTGTTGTTGTTTTTAGGTGTTGTTGAGTTGGTGTTTGACTCATAGTGACTCTAGGTACAATAGGTGAAACAGTATTGTTAGTGCTTCTCCGCTATTCATAGGGTTTTCAAATGGTGATTGGTTTTGGGGAGTGGGTTGCCAGGTCTGTCTTTCAAGCCTACAGCACCTGGTGTTCCAAGGCGGTCTCCCATCCAAGTACTAACCAGGCCCAACCCTGCTTAGTTTCTGAGATCTGATGGGATTGGATGCCACAGTGGTATGACTGCAGGTTCTGGAGAATTAGAAAGCACACACCCTTTCCAAAGGGAACAGGCTTTGCTCAGCTACATGATAGAAGAGGCCAACTTAGCAGGGTCATCAGATTCTTCCATAGAAGCCACCTTTTGGATTTTGAAATGTGAGCAAGACCAGAGAACCACCCTGTTTATGATGATGTTAGGGACAACCGTTCCTGCCAGACAAAAACTTGGATGTACCAGTAAAGCATGTTGGCCATGTGTTAATTGAGTTCTTATGCCAAGCAGCCTATCACTCAGACTCCATTTCTCTAAGAGTAAAATGGGAAGAGTGGATGCCTCTGTCTTAGTCTGTTTTCTGTTGCTATAACAAAATGCTGGAGTCTGGTTAAATTACAAAGCATAGAAATTAATTTTGGCTTATGGTTCCGAAGAGTGGGAGGTTCAAGATTGGGTTGCCACATACCGCATGCCAGCCATGCATGGAGAGAAAGCACAAGGGAAGTTGGTAGGAATAGAAGAAAGAGTCTGAGTGAGAGAGTGAGGCGAGACACCCTGCTGGCTTTGTAACAACCTGCTCTCAAAATAACTCACGCGCTTTTGTGGGAGCTGTATTAATCCCTCCTGAGAGCGGATCTCTCCTGACCCCAAATCCCTCTTAAAGGACCCACCGCCTCTCCGACCACACACTGGTGACCACCCCCAATGTGAAGCTAACAACATTCAGTACTCTGTTTTGGGCCAGGGATGTACTTAATAGTTTTGCCGTATTAGGGCTAGGAAATATCATTTAGAAAGAGGTTGACTCTTTTATACTGCAGCATCTCATTTTATGCTCAGTGCCGATCTGTCACCAACCCCTTACGGCAGGAGGAGCCCTTCTTGGAGAAGGAGGTTGGTAGTGATCATCATAATGAGACCTGCCCTCTGTAGCCCTTTTTAAAAATTAAATAAATTTGTTATTTATTTAGGGTGCTAGGGACCAAACCTAGGGCCTTGTGCATGCTAGGCAATTGCTCTACCCCTGACCTATTACCCAAGCCCTAAAATTAAATTTATTTTTAAATGGATACAAAAATAACACAGAAATTGTGCAAATGGATGGGGCACCGTGACGGTCAATACACGCGCGCCCTGAGCAATGTTTCTATGCAGTTGAATGTGTCTCTCTCCTTGAACATAACTTCCTCACGGAGAATGCGCTCAAAACTCTCTTTTAGCTTTTTGAGATAGGCAGCACGTAGGTATTGTTTCTGGTCACCCTACTGTGCGACAGCACAACAGAGGGGCTCCTTCGTCCGTCTACCTGTAACTCAGCACCCACTGGTGAGCCTTTCCCCAGCCTTCCCATCTCTTACTCTACCCTGATTAAGTTTCCTCTGTCTAGGATACCATTTCCTGATGCTCGCAGGGACAAACATCCCATACTTCTTCGAGTCTATAGAAAGCTACATTTGAGTCCGCACAAGCATCATTAATTTGCCTATTTTGATTGAATTGGACAGAAGTATAAGGGACTCGTGCATGTCAACACACTGCGGAATTCACAGGCGTATTCGGACAGAGTGGATGTGTGGGTCTATTTCACTAGTGAATCCCTGGGGCTGCTGGCTGCGTTGCTTGGCACTCCATCTATTCTTGCTTCACTCTGGAGGTGCGCTCTCCGGGCTCCCCTGGGTCTTCCACCTTTAATCAATATTCCCTGGGTTTATCTTTTGTTGACTCAAGTGTGGCTTAGCAGCAATCATTAGGCACATCCACTCTGCTCTAGTTTCCCCAAGTAAGACTTAGAAACGTAGGATTACTGCCTCTCACCTGGACCCACAGGGAATCTCTGACCCACATTGTCTTGGAATAACCAGGCTCTGGGAATCTGGGACAATTTTAGAGCCAGAGTTATAATCTGTGCCTAAATGCTACAGATGAGCTTAGCATATAGGTTTTAATATTTTATTTTCTTGAAGGGTCAAACTGCATCGTTTTTTGTAAATAATCAGAAACCCATTATGAAGTAAATTGTTTAAAAGTGTGGGTAGTGTGTGTGTGTGTGTGTGTGTGTGTGTGTGAGTTTGTGTGATAATTGCTAAATAATTTGTATATAAGTAATATAAATGTATTATTTGCTGTGATCATACAGCTTAAGACACTTACATGAAAAATAGCTTCTCATATTTCTTAACTGCTCATAGTAGTTTATCTTTTATATTTTAAGTGAATTAGGAGGATGTCCTGGTATAAGGATAGCCTAGGATCTGCTATGGCAACAATAAATCTAATAACTTAAGTGACTTACAAAAACTGAAGACTTTTTTCTCTCTGTACTTCATGTCCTGACCTGCAGCCATACCACCCCGGTGTCTGATCCTGTCAGATCTCAGAAGCTAAGAAGGGTCAGGCCTGGTTAGTACTTGGATGGGAGACCACCTGGGAACACCAGGTTTTGTAGGCTTGGGAGACGGACCCAACAACCCACTCCCAAAAATCAATCAGCCATTAAAAACCCTACGAACAGCAGAGAAGCACTGACAATTGTGTTTTGCCTGTTGTACGTAGGGTCGCTATGAGTCGGGTCTGATTCGCTGCCACCTAACAACAACAGCTTAGCAAGTCTGGATTCTGACCATCCTCTAACTCAAGATTAGGGTTGTTGCTTTTGATTATTTGTTTACTATTTTTCGAGGAACAATTGTGTGGATTCCACTTTTCTTTTTTCTTTTTCTTTCTTTTTATTTAATTTTTTTATGGTGCCAGAGACTGCACCCAGGGTCTCACACATTTTTGCATGCACTGAGCTGCACTGCCGGCCCCTTTTTAATTTTTTATTTTAAGACAGTCTTGCTAAGCTACACTGGCTCCCTCTGGACTCAACCTTACTACCTCCTGCCTCTGCCTCCCAAGTCGCTGGGATTACAGACATGCGCCACTGCACCTAGCCTTTCGGTTCCATTTTTCTTTCTGTGTATATTTACTGGCACTTCTGCTCAGTTTATGTTTTAAGAAAAGAAAGAGAAGAAAATATGTTTTTACTTTCACGCTCTGTTTTCTAGAGGCTGACCTGAATCAACAAATCTCAGTGGTCAGCCAGGCATTGGTCATAGCCTGCTCTCAAATACTGCAAGCCAGGAAACGATTCACCCTTTGCCAGCGGACCTCTATGTGGGGTTTGCAAATTCACTCAAAGTTCAGGCAAGGTAAAACCTTCCTTGAACTAGAAGTGGTAGTGCACAGTGCACACCTATAATCCCAGTGAGTCAGGAGGCAGGGGCAGGAGGATTGTGAGTTCAAGGCTAGAGACAGCCTGTGTAGTTTAAGGAGGTGCTCAAAGTGGTTACCACTGTAAATCAATTCAACTTTGGAGAGTAATACATAGATAAGATCTCTGCAAATGTGCAAATGTGTATACGTGTTTCAGCACTCCAGGTACTGCCCACCAATTTTAGCTAAGTCCATGCTTGTCAACACTAATCTCCATGTGCTTTTATAAGACTCCTGTCTTTCTAGATGGATTGACACAGTGGCTGCAACAGTGGGCTTAAGTATGAAAACAATCATGTGCCTGGCATAGTGTCGGGGAGTGTTTTGTACACTTGTACATAGGGTCGCTATGAGTCAGACCTGACTCAATGGCACCTAATGACTGCAACCTGCCAAAATAGCACCCTATCCTTTCCCACCCCAGACTCCTTATATACCTCCCATCCCAGTTGTGTCCTTAAGAGCCAGGAGAATCCCAAAAGTTGGACTTGCTTCGTAAAGATGGCCGACTCTCAGGGGCTCTAGTCATTTCCTTCTTAACGTAAGCCTCACATCCACTCATATTTTAGTTTCGTAAAAGAAATGAACTCACTCCTTCTCGGATCTTTGCTGCAGAGTTGACTTGCAGAATTTCATGCTTCGCAAAGCCACCCGTACCGCGCTGATATCAATATTAATCCTATACAGCTTGATACTATAATTGAATAGTTTTTACGCAGACGATATTAACAGATAAAATATGGCATCCTCGTGAGAAAACATTACCTTGAAATATTAGCATTATGATATGTTAATTTCTTCGGAGGATATGACTAGAGATATGCGAGCAGAGGTAAATTTTCCAGCACTTGGGCTGACAAATTCCGTGTCAACATAACTCTCAAGAATTTGTATTACTCCTTGGCGGTGACTTATATGATGATGTATCACAACTTAAGAGGTTTTAAAATGCAGTATTTTGACTAATGTGGTTTGGTAAATAGCATTTGTGATTAGTCCTTTTTCTTTTTCTCCCCCCTGCCCCCAATTTCTGTAACACTAACAAAAGCCTGTAATAATAATAAAAATCACCTCTCCAAATGGAAAATGCTCCACTCCATCACCAGGGGTTTCTGGGAATGCTCCAAGTTCCGTGCAGAGGAGAGACAGCGGCGTGGTGCAAACGTAGATGTGCCTTGGTCTTATGGCCATGGCGGTGCTTCCTGGTGCCATCAGGGAGCTGGGGCTCAAGCTCTGCCTTCCGAGAACTTTTGCCATGGTTAATTTCCATGGAAAGAAGAGCCCCATGGGAGGCTCTGGGCCCTCTGTGTTGTCTTCAAGACAGGGTTTAAGGGTAAATGTCATTCTGAGTCCCCATAACACAGGAATCAAGGACCCATCCCTGGAGAGCTTGGGGTCAGGCTCGGTGCTGGTAGCCTTGGCATTCTGGGAAACTTCATAGATGATCAACATTCCATCCTTTGCGGGGGAAAATTGCAGCAGCCATAATTTATAGCCAATTCATTTCCCCAATAAACAAACAAACAAACAAATGCCCCAGAACTGCCTTCTCGTGATAATTGAGAACAGATTTGGGGATTTTCCTGAATACCTTCCACTTGTTCTCATGCAGGCTGGTGTCCATTTCCTAATCATTTGTCCGATGGACCCCATCAGTTGGAAGTCATTGCCCACATTCTTGCCTGCTGCTGTACTACTGTGGGGTCCGATCCCATCAGATCTCAGAAGCTAAGCAGGGTCTGGCCTGGTTTGTCCTTGGATGGGAGACTGCTTGGGAACACCAGGTACTGTAGGCTTGGAAGAAGGACCCTGCAGCCCACTCCCAAAAATCAGTCCACCATTGAAAACCCTATGAACAGCAGAGAAGCACTGACAATAGTGTTTCGTCTATGGGACATAGGGTCGATGTGAGTCGGACACCGACTTAACAGCCCCTAACAACAACCCACATTCTTAGGATGCCTTCCTAGGAGTCTCCCCCCCACCCCGCTTTCTGCCCACATCCTTCAGCCTGGATCACCGATGTTCCTCTTTAGCCAAGGAGCCTCTTCTGAAGAATAGCTCAGACCAAGGGAAGGTCCACAGTTTGTAGCCCAGATGGGGCTCCCTTGGTAAACTCGTGTTTACTGCTTCAGGGGACCGGCCTCCGCCTATCTGATCTGGCAAGTGGCAGGTGACTGAGGCGGAGAAGAACAGAGCTCACTCATAAATTATTTGCAGGGGAGATTTCCTACGGGTCTCTCCAGCACGTCACACGTGTTTGGCTCTCACACCGCCGTGCCTGTTCCTTAGTCTCAAGTGGAACAATGAACTTGATATTAATCTGTCCTAAGGAGAAGCATCTGGAGGCTGCTAATAAAACTTCAGTCTGATGGAAGAGAAAGGGTCTCAGTCAAGCCCTGCTTACATAAGCTCTTTAGAGCTGCTCCTGGCTGCTCAGCTTTGCCCAGGGGTCCCCAGACCTCCTCCATTGGCGGGGTGCTGAGCAGACGTTTCCCCTTAGTGCTGTAGTTTGAAATGTACCAATTTAAGCTACTGGCTGTTGGTGTCATTGTTGTTTTTGGGTGCCGTCAAGTGGGGTCTGAGTCATAGCAACCCGATGTGCAACAGAATGAAACACTCCTGACTGTGCCATGCCCGGCACTATATCCGTGCTTCTCTGCTATTTACAGGGATTTCGATGGCTGATTGTGTCAGGAGTGGGCTGCCGGGTCCTTCTCCCAAGCCTACAGCCCCTGGTGTTCCCAGGCGGTCTCCCATCCAGGGAGTAACCAGGCCTCACCCTGCTTAGCTTCAGAGATCTGATGAGATCGGATGACGGGTGGTAAAAATTCCACCTCTCTAGTCTTCTGGGCTCGGATCCCCTCATCTTCTTCCCCACGCTCCCATCCTCTCCCTCACCTTGTCTTTTCCATGCTCTACGAGGCTCTTACCAGCTGCTCAGCCCCTTGTGGAGATGTTGACCGGCCAATGCTGTGCTGCAGGCAGCCAGAGGCTCAGCTTCCTGAAAGCCTCTCTGCCACCGACTTCTGACAAGGACCAGCAGAAAAGGTCCAGCAATGCCAAACTGCATGACAGGTGGGCAGCACACAGGCTCACCTGGGGGGACCATGTCTCAGGGCTTACCCGCCATTCTCTACCCAGGCAGGATGCCGTGGTGCAGAGCTGTTATTGGGCAACAGGAGATGCTAAGGCTCTTGCTCATTGGACAGCTCGGAATTTTTGCAGTCAGCAGGCAAAGCAGGAAGCTTTAAAAGACTTGTTTCTATGTAAATTTTTCACTGTGAAGAAAACAGATAATTACCAATAGCTCAGACGCTGCTAGCCTGAAGCCATAGCCCTGTGGCATCCGATCCCATCAGATCTCAGAAGCTAAGCAGGGTCGGGCCTGGTTAGTACCTGGAAGAGAGACCGCCTGGGAACACCAGAAGCTGTGAGTTTGGGAGAAGGACCTGGTAACCCCCTCCCAAAAATGAATCTGCCTTTGAAAACCCTATGAACAGCAGAGAAGCACTGACAATAGCGTTTCCCCTGTTGTGCAGAGGGTCGCTATGAGTCGGATACCAACTCGATGGCACCTAACAACAACAACAACAGATGCTGCTGAGGAGGTGGGTTTTACTGTTAGGCGCCATCGAGTCAGGTCTGACTCGTAGCGACCCTCATAGGATTTCCAATGGCTGACTGCTTTTGGGGATTGTTCTGGGAGTGGACTGCCAGGTCCTCCTTGGTTTTTGTGGTGTTGGGGTTCAAACCCCAATCCTCAGAGAATGCAGAGCAGCGCTCTACCAACTGAGCCAAACCCCAGTCCTGAAGCGGTGCTATGACCCTGAATACACACGCATGTGCACACACACACACAAAGTTGGCTTAAAATTTTCCCTAGTCATGAAATGTTTCACTCTATCTTTCCTAACTCCGATTCCTAAATTCTGTGTTTCATTGCAAATTTTGTTCACATTTTAATGCCTGTGAAAAAGGTGTATTTTACTGATAACATATAATTTAATTGGCAGAATTTTTGCACATTAAATAACTGTCTTTTTATCATATAAAATATCATTGTCTCTTAAAATTGACGTTAGCTTAGGTTCAACCTATATAGTAAATTAGACATTTTATTGTCCAGATATCAATAATTCAGATATAGTGGAAATAGCTCTTTTTTATGAGTTTCTCAAGATCCAGTGGTACTAACTTCATTTCAGACCAAGGACGTCGTCATTTAATATCGTCATTGGTTTCTTTGGAAGAGATGATTTCATAAGACAGAGTATTTATGGCTATACGTGAGAGCTTTATCAGAGATCTGGGTCTCCACAATCACACATTCAGCCGTCCTCCACCACCACAGGCAGCTTTGAGATGCAAGGACCTACTGCCCAGCTCCTATCTTTGCATTTTACTCACGCCTCCTTGAGAACCGTCAAGTTCATACCTGCCTTATCTCATTCCTTCGTATAAAAGCATTGTAAGTCACTTCTTATTGTTAGGCCAGTTCACAGATTTAAAAAATCAAATGGAGGATGAGTGAGGTCAGGTACAATGTCCCAGGTGCCGTGCTAAGCGAGGGAGCTGGGTGAGCGTCGTGTCTGTCTGTTTCCAAAACCCTCACTTGCTTTGCTCCATTAGTCAGTGTGTTTTCCTTTTTTTCTCCAACTTGACTGCTCAGGCCGCTGTCTTTGGACACGGGCTGAAGCAGCCCCATCCATGGAGTCAAAACCACATGTTGCGTTGCGCTTCTTGCTGACGTTAGAACTGGCTGTGAACTGCTCATCAGCCAGTTATTACTTGTTGTTGTTGTTGTTAGGTGCCATCGAGTCGGTATCCGACTCATAGCGACCCTCTGTACAACAGGGGAAACACTATTGTCAGTGCTTCTCGGCTGTTCATAGGGTTTTCAAAGGCAGATTGATTTTTGGGAGGGGGTTGCCAGGTCCTCCTTCCAGCCTACAGCTTCTGGTGTTCCCAGGCGGTCTCCCATCCAGGTACTAACCGGGCCCGACCCTGCTTAGCTTCTGAGATCTGACGGGATCGGATACAACAGGGCTATAGCTGCAGGCAGTTATTACTTAGGATGCTTCTTACCCTGTGTCTGTGCACGGCACTGTTCCTTCACTTAAAAAAAAAACCCCACCAAAGCCTAATTAGATAGGTATAGAGCCTGCGTGTTATGACTTGTATTTCTAGGGGTAAAGACAAAGAAATGATTTAACTTTTGGAGCTCACGTTCCAAAATGAGAATTGGGTAGATTTTCTGTTCGCTCTGAATGCTCAGTAACATTCATTACCTTTCCTTCCTTTTCTTTCTTTCTTTTCTTTTCTTCCTTCTTCCTTCATTCCTTTCTTTCTTTCTTTTTCTTTTTCTTTTCTTTCTTTCCTTTCTTTTTCTTTCTTTCTTTCCTCTTTCTTTCTTTCTTTTTCTCTCTCTTTCTCTTTCTCTCTCTTTCTCTCTCTCTGTCTTGCTTGCTTTCTTGCTTGCTTTCTTCCAAAATGCACTCCTTGTTTACTGGATGCTGATCTTTCACATCCTGGCAGAGGCAGCAAGTCAACCACGACCTCAGTTCTTCCAGAACTGTCAACCTGGGACCCAAGAGGAGGAAACAAGCAATGACATTTCCCACACGATCATAGGCAGTGGGTGCTGGTGGCTTGGAGTCAGGGCATCTGGGCCACACTGATGGGTGAACTCTGATCAAGCAGACTCTTGCGCTTGGATCCTTTCTAGTTCAGTCCAGATCTGAAGTTGACATAAGGATCCTAATGTTTGCTGAGTTTTTGCAGTACTAGAGATTTGAACCCAGGAACTCATGCAGGCTAGGCCAGGGTGTACCACTGAGCTGCACCTCCAGCCCCCTTTTAAAATTTTTTATTTTGAGTTTTCTTTTTCATTTAGTTCCTCAGCCATTGCAGCAATGGGAATACCAGGTTCGAGTGTGTGCTTTATGACATTAACTGAGTCCAGGTTAGTTAATTGTGGAATGAGGATCGATGCAATGGTATGAGCCTCTCTTGAATGGAAGAATTCCTGGATAGAAAAGGTGAAGGTCCTAAGCATAATGCCAGGTAAGAGATGTCGGAACTTTCTACTAATCATTCTTATGGATTTAGGCGATGTATGCTTTACCCTTGGGGCTGGGATTTAGCTCAGTGGGTAGAGTGCTGCGCTGCAGTCTCTGAGGTCCCAAGTTCAATTTCCAGCACCGCAAACATGGGAGAAGGGCCTGGCAATCCACTCCCAAGGCAATCCTGAAACAATCAGCCATTGAAAACCCTATGAGGGTCACAATGAGTCAGATACTGACTCGACGGCACCTAACAACAACATGGTTTACCCTTAACCTCAGTATCCTCAGTTTTCCTTTATTGCTGCAAAACAAGGGAGACATAAAACCAAACAAAATACAAGGCTACTTCCCTCTAGAGCAATCTATAGGTTTATGAAACACGGTGGATTTTTAGACAAATGTTCTCTCTTTAAACGTTCATTGTGTTTTCTGGAAATATAAATGGTGAAAAGACAGAAATGCATACAGGAAAGGGGAATACAATTTTGGAAATAGGAAAGAAAAGAGGCTGAACAGAGACAAAACCAAAGCAGAAAATGTCTAATGTGATAGGGATCAGGAAACTAAGTTGCCAATGGGAGCAAAGGCTTTGAAGTTTTTATCTAAAGTGCCAACTTTAGTTGCTACAGTTGTTTTTCCAAAATCAGACATCTCTCTTTCCCAGTGAAGTTCTGCAGCTAGCCCTTGGAGAGCTGGATTTGTATCTTACTTAGGATTATTTCCCTTACCATACCTACCAAAATGACAAAACAAACAAGCATCCACATTAAATGAAACTTCTCTAGTGAAGAGAAATAAATCTGTCTCATGGTGTGTCATGCTGATGCCATTTGTTTCTGCCCTCATTTTAAGGGGCGTTGAAGGTCTTCAGCAGAATAAGGTCTCAGGTCGGCTTTTCAAGGTCCTCTTCCATCTCTCTCTCTCTGCTTGTTGCAATTCATCCTTGCTCCTTATCTTTCTTCCTCTTTCTCTTTTCGTCTTCTGAGGCACTTAGTGGCCAGCCTAGTAAACAGAGCAGCTTCTCTCTCTCTGTGCCTCAAAATGCCAACACAATACCAGGACAAGAAGTTGCTTCAGTGGGCTCCAAGAATACCCTGATCTCCAGAGCTCAAATTAGAGATGGTCTCAGAAGGACGTGGAAATATTTTCCCTGCTTTGCTGAGATGTGTACCGGAAAGAGCTAAGGCCACCGAATAAAACCCACTGTCAACCCCGTGGTTTGCAAAGAAGGGTACGTTTTTTTCTTTGTTTTTCTTTCAGATGGTCTGGGACTTGGAATCATGTTTTGTCTGTGGCAATTGGGGGCTTAATGGGGTCGATACCTGTTGTATGACTCCAGAGCCTTCTGTCACTTGGCGGGCTGGAAAGGTGGGAGTGGAGGGGAGTGGGAGGGGAGAGATCTGTACTTGATCCTTATGGAAACCAGTTAAAATTAATTGGAAAAAGCTTTTAAAGACCCAAGATGCAGACCAAATGTATCTCCAACCGCGCCTCATCCCGCACTGAACGTTAAGGTCACCGCGAAGCCGCAGATTTATGCGGAGGGGTTGGGTGATGGAAAATGAGACAAAAGCATTTGGATTTTATTATTCCATTTACTCTGACCCTGGGCCATAAAAGGCTTGGAGAGCTGCTTTATGTATTCAGCTGGTTGCCACACTGACAGGCAGTTGGAGTCACTTAAATAAACCACCGTTGGTCCCACAGCTGCAACAACACCCTATCAAATACAGGTTAGGGTTGAAACGCGGAGCCCGCGACCCAGCGTCTCCAGCAGGTGCACTGGGAAGATAGTTTGGTTGTTTGTGTGTGTTGTGGCCCTTTCTTTTCTGGAATAGCTTTCTTATCCATCTGTTGATCTGGACATAGTGCAGCCTAGGGAATGAAATGGATTTGGCTTTGGCGTGGAAGGTGTGGGTCATTTGGGTCTGAACTCTGCTTTCTGAGACACTCTGTCGTTTCGCTGAGCTCGAGCCAGGTTTCAGAGAGGTGACCTGGAGGTGGGAAGTGAGGGAGGGCCTTGCCTGGTGTTGCCTTTTGAGATGCGTGTGGCTCCGGGTACTTCTTTATTTATTTTGGGAAGTTGTCTTTTTTTCTTTCTGTTTCCTTCGATTCTGAAAACCAGTTTGGTCGTGAAAGGTATAATGGAAAAGCAGATGAGGGAAGAATTCCACGTGCGGGACGGTGAAATTGGATCGGCCAGCGTGTCGTGGTGATGGACAAAACACCTGTCCGTGGCTCCCTATGGGAGTGGGCACAATGGGAGCTGAACAGAGCCAAGAAAGAAAGTGGGACGCCTCACTGCTCCCTCGATGGCAGCCTTCTCTCCCAAATTCCATCACCCTTCCCTTAAGCAAACTTTACTTCTAGAACACAGAATTGTTTCCATTTTGTAAACATGAGAACTGAGGCTGGGAAGGGTTGGATGGCTTGTCTGAGGGTCACAGGACTAGAAAGGGCCGATTGTTCCCTTGTGCCCCGTGGCATCGCTCCCGTGGGCCTGGGCTTGCTGCTGGAGAGGGAGGCATAATTACCAAACAGAATCCAGGTGCTCTGATGCTGAAAACCAGAGACACCTCAAGGTTCAGCCGAGTGCTGAGAGCCTGGGGCTCACGGTGCCCTTTCACCTGGGAACCACTGGCCTTCGGAATCCCAAAGAGGGTGTGGACAAGCTAATTGAAGATATCTGTTCTATTTCTTACTGTTCCTCTGGGGTCTGTTCTTCATAGAAAAGCCATCAGGGCTTTGTACCATTAATCACTTGCCACAAAGACGGGTTTTACTCCGCTTTTTCCTCCCCTTCTAATAGTCACTCAGAAATGCCCTCTGTAAGGTCTACCATGAGGGTTCCCCCGCCTTTTCATTCTTTGATGTTCCTTCCAGTGTCTGAAGATTGGAGAAATTACCAACAGAAATGTCACAATTATTTCAATCACACTGTTTTTCATTCCAGATTTGGTGAGCACCTTGCAGTTGGGCGTTAGAATGTCGGGATCTCTCAACTGGGCTCCCAAACACAGCTTGTGGTAAAAACAAAGCAAAATGAACCAACAGCAAAAAGACAGTACAAAAAGAAGGGAGTGCCGGGTGTGGTGGCGCAAGCGCGCCTGTAATCCCAGCTGCTCAGGAGGCGGAGGCAGGACGATGGCAAGTTCAAGACCAGAGGCAGTCTGCATAACTTAGCGAGACCCTGTCTCAAAAAGTAAGAAAATGGGCTGGGGGTGCAGCTCAGTGGCCCAGCACTTGCAGAGCATGCAGGCACGTGGCCCTGGGTTCAATACCCAATGCTGCAAAAAAAAAAAAAAAGAAAAAAAAGGAGTCACCTAGTGTATTTTTAAAAAAATAGTTTCAAGGGTTTTGGCATGAAAGACATATGCTTACATTTATTTATTGCTTTAGCATGAAAATACATATCTAAGACATAAGTAATATCATACTTGTTAATACGTGATATCAAATTTAAAAAACTTTTCCACCATGTTTTATCTTTGATTTTTTTTCTTGTTAATTTTGCAAAGGTGAGACAAGGACTCTATCTTTCCAGGAAAAAATGGTAGAGGTGGGAATTTTAGTTCTTTGTATCTTCCCAAGGATTCAACCCTGACCTGCAACATTCATGGCAACCTTGCCCAGTAGGACATGTGGCCTCATTTTCTGAAAAATTCTTTGGAAGCAAACCTATCTGTCATTCATTCCAGAAACATCTCTTTGCCTAGTTACTGGTGACCCATGTCACCTCTGAAGCTAAGAGAATCAGAGATGGATTTCTTCACATGCCAGGGCTGGAAATTCGTCAACCTCCTACGTAATCTAGTGGTGGGTTGAAATGATCACTGCAGGTGCTAAATTCCATGGTAATAGTTGAAAATTAAAATAGTAATCTTGGTCAGGTTTGCAATACAGGTTGGGCAGCCCCAACCTGTATTTGAAATTTGAAAATCTGAAATGCTCCAAAATCTGAAACCTTTTAAGCACCAGCATAATGCCAACAGCGTAAGCTTCTAGACCTGACTTCATTGGCAGGGCATCATCAAAACACAGCTGTGCTGAAAATATAGTGCATGAAATCCATTCAGGCTATGCATGTGTGTGTACATTGAACATAAATACATTTCATGTCCAGACTTGGGTCCCATTCCCAAGATATCTCATTATGCATGTACAAATATTCTGAAATCCAAAAAATAGAAAATATGAAACACTTCTAGTCCTAAGTATCTCACACAAAGGACACTCAACCTGAGGTGGGCTCAGTGGCACACGCCTGTCATCCCAGTGACTGGGGAGGTGGAGGCAGGAAGATCTCAAGTTCGAGACCAGAGGCGGTCTGTGTAATTTAGTGAGATGCTATCTCAAAAAGTAAAAAAATGGGCTGGAGGTGCAGCTCAGTGGTCCAGCACTTGCAGAGCATGCAAGCGCGAGGCCCTGGGTTCAACCTCCAGTACCGCAAAAATAAAATGAAATGAAAAAAGAAAAGAAAAGAAAAAAGGGCACTCAATCTATATTTATTTCAAATTCAGTGGTTAGTCCTGGTAATCTCCTGGCTCTCATTTGGTCCACCCATCTCGCCCCTTCTTTTGGCCTTTTTCTGTCCCCTCAGCTGCTGGAAGCATGCCAAAGCCCCGGTTTTACCCCATACCTGAGCCTCTTTTTTCCTGCAATATTCCCGCCCTGAGTTAACATTTCCTGGTCCTCACCAACCCCTACCAAAACTTCCCTTCCTCCAAATCCAGCTCACCCCAGTAGGAGATGGTATAGAAAAGCACAAGATGTGTGTGCACGTGTGTGTGTGTGTGTGTGTGTGTGTGTGTGTGTGTGAAAACTGCTCCCACCAAAATGTGAAGAAATGGTCAGCCAGTCTAGAGCAGGGAGGGCAGCCTCTTTGATCCAATGGAACCAGTGACCACGGTCCATGTGTCCCCACGGGGCTCTCTTCCTGGGGCACAGATGAGGAAGTGTCTTTAGGAGGGGAAGGTTTCTCAGAGCGTCCTCCCAACCCTGCAGATCCGCGGCTCCCTGTCTTTCTTCCTGCCATAGATGAATGCGGGTCAGGCGCTGAGGGCTCCTCTTTTGAACGCTTGCTGACCTTTGCTCTACCTCACGCCAGAACAGGTTTAACGCATAGTTTTCACTATTTGACCAGGTACCTCATTAGATCTGGTTGGTTGTCTGGGTATCACAGACTGACGTTCAATATTATAGCTCTGAGCTTTTTGGACTTAGATTTTTTTTTTAATTATAATTTTATTTTATTGTTTGTGCTACTTGGGAGTTGAACCCAGGGCCTTGCACATATTTTGCAAGCAAGCACTCTACCACTGGGCTGTACCCCCAGCCCATTTTTTATCTCTTATCGTGAGATGGGGTCTCGCTAAGTTACACAGGCTTCCTCTGCCTCAAATCTGTGATCCTTCTGCCTCCACCTCCAGAGTCCTCATGAGCCGCTGCACCCAGCCAGTTCTTTTTCTTTTTCTTTCTGACACAACTATTCAGAAGGGAGGTCTGAGGAAGCCGTGTACTCCGTTTCGATCTATTCTGAGCGCACAGGAATGTCATCCAAATATGGCCTGAGATTTTTGACTGATGTCCTTAAAGACAGGGTACAAAAGTCACCTCTTATCCCAGCTTCTGAAAATCCTGAAACTCCGTTCCGGCATTATCCACTGCGTAGCTGGGCTGATTGAAAAGCCGTGTGTGCCTGTGTGTGTTGTGTGTTTAAACACAGGCGTGGTATAATAAAAGATAATGGCGGTTCTTGGGGACTTGGGTTGAAATTGGGGCACCTGCATTTTAATTGACATTTCCCCTCCGAAGCCCTGCTTTGGAATGTCTATTGCAGCCCCCTTGCAGCAGGGGTGGAAAATGGCTGGATTTGCATTTAACTTCTGCAGACATCAGCTGCCATTCATTTATGGTGGCACAAGGGCGATGGGACATCAGTTCAGACTCTGAAACTCAGAAGAGAACCCTCCATGGCACTACGTGGGGATTTCACACCGCCTAAAGTTAGAAATTCTCTGGGCTTGATAGGCCACCTCCCTCACCCGCATTTTGGCATCTCTAGGAATTGTTGCATAAAGAAACACCCCAAACTAAAATTACCTCTCCATCACAGAGACTGATATGTTACGGGGGTAAAACTACATGGAAACCCTACAGAGCATAAATCTCTAACATGGGACCAGAATTCTTAGTTGAGTCAGCACTCTGTTTGCAGACAAAGAGACAAAAACTATGCAAATTTCAAGTAAAACAAATTCACAGTTTTCTTAAAGCAAAAAGCTTTCGTATGATTTGGAGCAACCAGGCCGCTGGAGCAATGATCTTATATGTAAGTGGAAATCCTTTCTGATATTTACACTACTGATTTCTTTAATCTCCACTTTGGAATTAATAGACAATAACACAAGGCTGCTTGCTGGGCTCCCCAGCACTTGTGCATATTTACTCAAGTGTCTAGAGTAAGGATTGTACACATTTCTCTAATCCACCTGCCCATGTTCGTTAAAAGCCCAGATAAAATCAGCAGCCCTTAGATCTTAACCTTTTAAGTCTGAAATGTTTTTAAAGTCTGGCCATGGTAACTGAGGCAGGGCGGGGTCCGGGAGGCAGGAGACGAACTGGGATGCAAAAATTGTCTTAGGTTAAACCACGGTTGCATTCGAATCAACCAAAAATGTTATAATAATAGTGGCAGTGTCCGTGAGGACTGGGAGGGGGAGCCTCAGCTGAGAGAAATAATCCAGTTTATGATGCGGTGACCTGGACCTGTACTGGGCAGCCAACCATTTCAGTAACTGGAATTTCCTTTCAGCTTTCTGTGTGTATATGTTGAGGAAGGGGTGATAGGAAAAGGGGGCTCAAGTATTTTCTACATCCCTAATGACAAATTCTGAATATACTCTCTCTCTCTCTCTCTCTCTCTCTCTCTCTATATATATATATATATATATATTGCATTGTCATATACTAAACTGTTTTATATCTATATATTTGTTATATATATAATTTGTTATATGTGTATGTACATTAAATGTGCATGTACATTATATATGTGTATATATATGTAGGTATGTCATATATATATTGTTGTGTATATATATATATATATATATATATATATATATATATATATAGTTGTTGTTGTTGTTGTTGTTAGGTGCCATCATTTGGTATCCAACTCATAGCGACCCTATGTACAACATGTGAAATAC
>VMDO01015775.1:0-50038 GCA_007922755.1 Pedetes capensis
TGAGACCCTGTCTTAAAATTTAAAAAGGGGAGGCTGGGGTGCAGTGGTAGAGTACTTGCCTAACATGCGAGAGGCCCTGGGTTGAATGCCCCAGTACTGCCAAAAAGAAAGACACAACCCAAAAAGACCCATGTTAGTTTTTGTTAGTGGCAAGTTAGAATTTGTATGTTTTATTAAAATGAACTTCATAGTATAACCCTATATATGCTGATTAAAAATAGTTTTCTTCTTAAAAATCATTTCATCACATTTTCTACTTACATGATGAAATGATTAGAAAAAAATCCCCAGGAATTATTATGGTGAAAAATGGCTTCAAGGAAAAAAAGAAAAGAGGAGAAAAAAAGACTAGTAGCTTTAGTGGTTACTAAACATGGTTTTGTATCAGAATTTGAGAAGCAGTCTGAAAAGACACATTCCTGGGCAACATCTCCAGATACTGAGTCAGATCCGGAGTAGGCTACATAGGTGATGATGACAATGGTGCTGTTTGGTTGTGGGGCTAATAGGTGCAGTTTAAGAAGAGTGTGTGCCAATAAATTTAAGCAGTACTGTGTTAAGCAAGTTTCTTTACTGATGTAGTATTCAGTTTTAATGATGCTAGTTATTTTGGATGATTTTTCAAGAGGGTAGTAAAGTAATAAACCTTTTGGTTCTATGGAATACCAGTTTAGGAAATTTGGATCTAGGTTTATATTGATTTATTAATTGGTTCAGTTTTGGATCAATGTGTTAATTAGCCAGTTTGTGTTGTCTTATTGGTAATAATTTCTTGAGTTACTATCATTGCTTTGCTAAAATACAAAAATAATGGAATGTTACAAACGTGTACTGTAACCACAAATGCTCTGTAAAAGTCTCCCTTAGTTATTAAGATAAATTATGTCTGGCTTTCTCCTTAATTCTTAACTAGAATATGAAATGAGGCATGACTGGAGTTTGTGAATATGTTGAGGCTCTGAGTAGTTATACATCATCCATTTAATCATCTTTGGCAAGCATTTGGTTTTTTATTTTATAATGACCTGGTGAAACTTACCTTATATAAATGACAGACTTATCACCCTAAGTACCTGAAAGTATTTTGTCATTGTTTTAGGTTAACCAAAGAAATAGAGTTAAGCTGTGAGGTTTAACATTCAGATATTCAGTAAAGTTGAGCTTGAATAGGATTCATACTTTGAAAATTGAAGTGTTCTTTTTCTTCAGTCTCAATCCCTTATAAAACTGGCATATTATGTTTAGCTATTACTGGTCTCAATATAGTAGTACCTAGTTGAACTTTAATTACTTGGAGCTGGGCATCGTGTTGCCTACCTATAATAATCCTAGCATTGGGAGTCACAGGATGGCGGGGCAGGCAGAGACAAGAGAATCAAAAGTTCAAGACCATCTGGGGCTACATAGTGAGATCACATCTCAAAAAAATCACACATGCACAAAAATAAAAATAAGTGATGAAAATACTCTGTCACCACTTTTGGTCATTAATGTGTGTTGTCTTCCTTGTTTTTAATTAAAATGCTTATTTTTCTGGCATACTGCAATTATTTGTATTAGATATTTTATTTTTTGCAATACTGAGGGGGTGAACTCAGGTCTTGCACATATTTTGGAAGTGCTCTGAGCTGCACCCTCCCCTCCCTTTTTAATCTTTTAAATTTTGAGACAAGGTTACTAAGGTTGCTAAGTTACATAGGCGGCCTCTGACCTTGAATTTGTGATCCTTCTGCCCCTGCCTCCTGAATTGCTGGGATTACAGGCGTGCGCCACCGTTCTTGGCCCTGTATTAGATATTTTAAAGAGAATAATTTATGACAGGGGTCCTTAACCCTTGGGCCATGGACCCAGGCTGTACAGCAGGAGGTGAGCAGTGGCCAATGAGTGAAACTTCATCTGTATTTATAGCTGTTCCCCATAGCTTGAATCATCTTGAAACCTCCCTACATTTGTGGAAAAGTTGTCTTCCATGAAACCGGTTCCTGGTACCAAAAAATTGGGGACCTCTGGTTTATGGTATTGTGGGATCCAGGTGATGAGGGATAATTAAAGGGGCTAATGCTGTTTTGGGTATTACTGTTTGAATAATTAGATAACTTGATTTCTTTATCTCCCTTTATTAGTAAATGATGATGGGGTACAGAGTAATAAAGCATTGGCTTTTTCTATTATGCAACTTAATGACTTCTTAAAAGCCTTAGTTTATTTGAACTCTTAGGTTTTTTGAGGCGTGTATTTGCTGTCAAGGGCTGGGATTTAGCTCAGTTGGTAGAGCTCTGCGCTGCAGTCTCTGAGGTCCGAGTTTGATTCCCAGCACCGCAAAAATGGGAGAAGGGTCTGGCAATCCACTCCCAAGGCAATCCTGAAACAGCCATTGAAAACTCTATGAGGGTCGCTATGAGTTGGATACCGACTCGACCGCACCTAACAACAACAACAACAACAACATTGGCTGTCTGGTTTATTACTAAAACTGATTGTAAGCTTAAAGGAACAGATTTCAAGTGCTGCTCAATCAGAAATTTAAAGAGAAACAGACCTGGTGTGGGAGTTAGTTTTTGCATATGCTGTGACAAAACACATGACGGAAACGACTTAAGGGAGGATGGATTTATTTTAGCTCACAGTTTCAGAGGATATCAGCACATAGGGGTGGGAAAGGTGAGGCAATGGAGGCTCCACATCATAGTAGGAAGCAGAGGGAGGCAGACCAGAAACAAAGGCCTGTCCCAGTGACCTACTTCTGCCAGGTAGGTCCATCTCCCAAAGTTCCACAGCCACACAAAATAGTGTCACCATCTGGGGACCTTATGTTCAAACATGAGCCTTGTATTTAAACCATTGTACCTGGTGTGGGAAGCTCCACTAAGAGTAAACTGCTGCTGTTTTAGGAGAGGTCTCTGGTGGTGGTCTCTTTGACCTGAGCTGCTTATTTACAGTGGCTCCATAATCATGAATTTTGCCTAATGAAAGTTTTTTTCCCCCTGTGGTACTTGAGGGTTGAACCCATGGCCTCAAACATAATTTGCAAGTGTTCTACCACTGGGCTGCACCTTCAACTCATTTATTTATTTATTTGTTTTTTGTGTTAGGATCTTGCTAAGTTATGCAGGCTCCTTCTGGTCTCAAACTCTTGATCCTTCTGTCTCCTGAGTTGCTGGGATTACAGGTACACTACTGTGCTTAGCTTAATGAAAGATTTTTAGTGATTTAAACTTCAACATATGCCCACAGAAAACTATATGGGGCACAGATTTTGCTAGACTGGAAAAAGCTTTAAAAAATGTTTTATTTAAGAACTGTTAATTGATTTGTGCCTATTTGCTGAGTGATCTATACTGTCTTTTTGTGATGTAGTCATTTTGGTTCTTAGATGAATCTAGAGTGTATTTCCTTGTATATATGTAACAAGATATGCTAGTAGTTATTGTTTGGAAACATTCTGCATCTTTAATTTCGGGGTATAATTTTGGTGCTGTAATTCAGTGATATAAAGGTCAGAAAATGCCTTGGCATATAGTTGAGGATTGGGAATTGTTTACATAAGTGATAGTGAAAGGAGACTTTCTTTTTGGTTGTTTGAGACAGGGTCTCCTGCCTCTGCCTCTGCCCTGGCCATCTCCCTGAGGGCTGGGATCACAGGCATGAACCATCATGACTTGCCCCAGGAGAAATGGCTTTATTAATTGAAGATAGCCTAAACTATTTAACTCTCCATTTGGAAAAGTTGGAGAGTGAGGATATTTAGATAAGTGGATTGGATCATAAAAGGATTATTGTTCAGGCCCTATCTCAGACTTTTGACATTAGTTGGAGAAGTATGTTCTCCTATTTTACTCCTTCATTTGTATTTTGAGACAGTTGCAAACTCCATCCTCATACCTCAGCCTTATAAGTGCTGGGATTATAGGTGTGCAGCACCATGCCTTGCTCTTACATTCTTTAATACATGCTTCATGGGGCTCAAGTTTGAATCTAGGTTGAATGGATTATGATTGAGTATACTATAGTTAGTTATTTTCACACCGTAAGAGGAAGAGGGTGTTACAAGGCATACTTGAATTTGCCAGCATCAATTTGTTGCTTCCACTAGAATGTTTTATAAATGAATAAATTTGTAAGTTGTATATTTGTAAATCAGTTTTACATGTGAATAAGTAATACTATCCAAAATGGTGTTACTTGTGGAAACTAGCTCAGTCTGATCATGAGTTTTATATATATAATATTTATATGTATATACATGTATACATGAACACATGCATATATACATTTAACACATATACATGCACACTCAAGTTTTCTGGTGTTGTAAATTCTTGGACTGGTATGTAGGCCAAGCTTTGTTATTTGAATGCATATGCATGCACACTCTTAAGCTTTTCTGGTGGTGTAAATTCTTGAACTGGTATGTAGGCCAAGCTTTGTTTTACAGAGAATATGTAGTACAGTGCTTTATGTTGTTATTGTTAGGTGTCATGTCTGACTCATAGAGAACCTTACAGGGTTTTCAATGGCTGTTTCGGGATTGCCTTGGGAGTGGATTGCCACATCCTTCTCCCAACAATGCTTTATAGCATATGTTTATTTGAAATATTTCAGATTAACTTTAAAAATAGAGGTCAGTGTGTAGAGAATCCAAGCAAGGTTCTTGCAGCTCCAGTTTCTGTGCAGTAAGGATTTCCTGACCTTCTGATACCTGTTGTGGAGGGTCCACACTCCCTTTCTGTTCACTCTTCCTGCTGTAGTCACTATCTACTTATTACCAGTAACTTTCTATGTTTTTTCTTTCACAAAAAAGGTCTTATATCTTGTGTTTAATTATTGTGTCTGTGGCTCACTTTCAGTAGTCATTCTTTTTAATTAGTGGAAAGAAGCTAAAATTGTCTCTCTGGATGGTACATACTTAAAAGCAGAAGTAGGAATGGTGCTGGATAAATGAAATGGACCTAGGCTGGCAATCAATAGACTTGACTTCTATTTCTCATTGCCATCACCTAGCTATGTAATCTGTGAAAGTCCATCTTGGTTTAAAATGAGGCCATAGGAACTAGTGATTTCCAAGGTCACTCCTAAATCTAATGTTTTATGATTCATTTATCATATATGTATTAGATGCCAGCTTATGTGCCAACAGTGGTTTAAAGATAGAGAAATTTCTGGCCTTGAGTGAGGCCTAGTGAAAAATGATAGTATAATATGAGAAGTGCTAGGATAGGAGAACATGTAAAGTACTTTTTGAACAAAGTGAGGGGAGAGAATCAAGGAAGGCTTCTTTTGGAGGTCATATCTCCATTGTTTCTTATAGTTTTTCATGCAAGGAGGGAAGAAGGACATTCTAGGAAGAGCGGATCACAGTGGAATGAGTAAGTATTGTATGTTTTGTAATGGCCAGTGGAGAGTGAGAATGGAGTATGGAATGTTTGGAGAAAGCTTAGTGATACAAGTGCATACGAGGAATGTACATTAGGGGCTGGATTCTGGAAGGCCTTTTAGGTCATTCCAAAGCTGTTGTATTTTAAAGTTTGTTTGAAGACTTTTCAAAAGAAAGGTGTATGATTAGACTTGAGTTTTAGAAAGACCACTTAAGCCATATGGAAGATGGAATGATTGGAGCAAGTGAAGTTGAGGCAGGGAAATAAGCTTAAAGACCTTGAATATTCAGAATGAGAAATCAGGAAGGTTGAACTAAGGCAGGAGTAGTCATGGGAATAAAACTGGAAGGGTAGAATTGGTAGGGTGTGTGTGTGTGTGTGTGTGTGTGTGTGTGTGTGTGTGTGTGTGTGTGTTTGGTGGTACTGGGGATTGAACCTCGGGCATCGCGCATACTTTGCAAGCACTGTATCACTGAGCTGCACCCCTAGTATTCCCCCGTCTTTTTTGTTCTGAGACAAGGTCATGCTAAGTTGTGCAGACTACCTCTCTGTCCTCTTGCCTCAGCCTTCAGAGTTGCTGGGATTATAGGTGCCATGGTGCCTGGCAAAGTATCTGGTTTCTGAGTGAATGATGCTGTCAGCATCCAAGTGAATAAGGAATACCGGAGGAAAAGCAAGCTTTTAAGTGGGAGTTTAGGAAAAACAAATTTATATTTGCTCATATTAAGTGTATCTGTGGGTTACCAAAAGAAAGATGAGGTTCCATATAGGCAGATAAGTGGATCTGAAGCTTAGGAGAGAGATTTGAGCTGGAGATACAGATTCTGAAGTTACCAGTTTATAAATAAATGGTAGTTAAAACAGCTTTATGGACATATCACGAAGAAAAGTGTATGTAAAGCAGTTTTAAATTTGGGTGGTGTTCATATATGTATTTTTTTTCCCTTGCAGCATTGGGGGAGGTGCTGAACCCAGGACACTGTGCATACTTCACAGTGCTCTACCTTTGAGTTGCATCCCCCGACTCTTTTTAAATTTTTTATCGAGATAGGATCTTCCTAAATCATGCAGACTGCTCCTGGCCTTGAACCTGTGATCTTCCTGCCACTGCTCCCAGCTTCAGATACGTATTTCAAAAAGAAAAAAGATGTATCCGTGATTGCCACAATATTCTATGTGACAATTTGTGTCTGTCTATGTGTGTCATATTTCCTAAAGGGCCTGTGACCTCTTAGTGATTCCTAAGAAATACCAGAATAGAGTAAGGACAGCAGATCTTGTACAGGGCATAGGGCAGAAGTGAAGAGAACATTTCAAGGAAGAATGATCATCCAGAAATGCCCATTTAACTTGAGGTTAGCTTTTTAAAATGTTTTTGTGGTGGTGGTGGGTGGTATTGGTGGTGCTGGGTCTTTGCACTCAGGGCCTCACTTGTGCTTATTAGCAAGTGCTTTACCACTGAGCTATAACTACCCTGGTGAGGTTAACAATTTTTATCTTCTGTTGGGAGACTGATTCTGAGTAGAGTCTTGAGCATGTGAATGACTGGAGGGAAAGTTGCTATTAAGTAAGGAAGATTGAAGGTTGATGTGAGAAAGAATGTGTCAGTAAAGTTATATGTACAATTGGAGGAGGAAGAGGAGGCTTTATCTTGGAGTGAAGAAAAAAACTGTGTGTGTGTGTGTTTAGGTGGGTGGGATGAGAGGTAGGGAGAGGGAGATATAAAGCTGCTGGTAAATTTGAATATATGAAAAAATTAGGGTTAGAAATATTCGAGATTTATTAAACTTTATTGTGTGTAACTTCTACAGAAAATTTCAGAATACCAAGTAGAATACAAGCCTTATCTACCTATCACTTCAATAATTGAAGATACTCAGATGTAAGACTTTTAATGCATCCTTTTTAGGCCTTGTCATAAAATATTAGGATTATTCTGTAAAGAATATAGGTATGTAGTCATTTTATTGGGAGAAGGATGTGGCAATCTACTCCCAAAGCAATCCTGAAACAATCCACCATTGAAAACACAATGAATGGTAGACAAGCACTGACAATAGTCCTGGGCATGGCACAATGTCTGGGAGTGTTTCATTCTGTTGTACATAGGGTGGCTATGAGTTGCACAGCACCTAACAACAACATGGTTAGATTGAGGCTTTGTTAAAAAAAAGCCTTGTCCCCATGGTGACAGAAGGATTGCCTGGCAGAATCTTAAGACTACATTCCTGGACAAAATACCTGAAAATTTTGTCTGCAGTATTTGAGAATGCCTTTCTGAGATTGAATGTGCGACTTGTCATTATTTAAATCTTTTGTCATTGCTTGTTACTATCCTGGCTTAGAACCAAGAGCTTCACAGTAGTGTGATTTGGGTAGCAGGAACATTTTTTTGGCAGTTTATAAAGCTTGTTTTTTTCCCCCTCTTCATTTTTTGTATTTTCTTCCTGTATATGTGACTGTAGATATAATTAATTTAAGATAGCCAATAAAGTTATCTGGGCCATTTAGAAAGGAATGGCTGATGCAAAGATGAGTTATCTTACTCAGTAGTAATTGTGGGGGAAATTGGCTTTAGACTCAGTAACAAGTGAATCTAGAAAAATTTATTTCTTAGGTCTTTTTTTTTGTTTTTTGTTTTTAATATTTTCAGACAGCCAGTTAGTGTGCTTTTTTCCTCTCCTCTCCTTCCCTCTCCTCTCCTTTCCTCTCCTCTCCTCTCCTCTCTTTCTTCTTTCCTCTCTTCTCGAAGTATTGGGGAGTTGAACCCAGGGCATTGCACATATTTTCGAGGTGCTCTACTAGTGGGCTGCATCCCTAGCCCATTTTTTATGTTTTATTTTTGACTCAGGGTCTTGCTAAGTTATGCAGGATGCTGCCCCTGGCCTCAAACATGAGATTCTCCTGCTTCTATCTCTCAAGTCATGGGGATTACAGGCATGTGCCACCATGCCTGACTAGTGTGCTTTTCTTAATTTATTTACTTTAGGGGCTGGAGGGGAAGTGCAGTGGTAGAAAGCTTGCCTGGCATGTGTGAGGCCCTGAGTTTGATCCTCAGGACCACACTGAAAAGTTATGTCTGTAAAAATTTTAAGAAAAATCTTATGAATATCATTCCATATTAGCAAATAATGTTTGTGCCACTTTTATTTTTTCATCCTTTTGTATTAAGAGCTTCAATATGAGTTTTTCTGGTAGCTTTTTTTTTTTTATGTGGGTCCATTTTTTGGCAAGTAATTTTAGGCTGTGATGAAAAGCATACTTTATTGAGTTATATAGAAATGTATCTTATATATATCTTCTGTTTCATGTTGCTCTTGTTAGCAAAAGCAGAAAATTTCCTGTCTTACAGGATGCTACATATTTTACACTTTGGATTCTGTATTTTAATTTTTTCCCATCATTACTTTGGTATTACTTTGGTAATACTGTTTGAAATATTACAAAAATGGATTTTTTTCTTCCAAATATTTTTCCATCTATATAAGATTTATTTGAATTTTCTTGTGGCTTTCTTGACCATTTAAAATTCTAGTATTCAAGAATTCTTGAACAAATGGTAGGATGCTTGTAATCTTTGCCATAACCCACCTGCAGCTGTACCACTGTGGCGTGCGATCCTGTCAGATCTTGGAAGCTAAGCAGGGTGGGGCCTGGTTAGTACTTGGATGGGAGACTGCCTGGGAACACCAGGTGCTGTAGTTTGGGGAGAAGGATGGGAAGCCACTCCCAGAAAACAATCAGCCATTGAAAACTCTAGTAGAGAAGCATGACAATAGTGTTTCACCTGTAGTTGGATACTGAGTTGGTGACAGCACCTAACCACAACATCACCTCCCTTTAGGCTTAAAAATTTTTTTTGTGTGTCTTCTAATATTGGCATTTCAGGATATTCTTTATGTGCCTTGTTAATTTCACTGATATGAAATTACTTCCATTATTTGAGGTGGTTGATTAGACAGTCCTGGCTGTAATAGAAGCATGACCAAGAGCAGGAATTTCAGAGAAGGGATGGAGGTAAATAGAGTACTATGATTCTGAGAAATGTTCTTTTTGTCTATGAGTAAGAATTATATGATGCATTTTTGTTAAAGGTCAAAGTTAAGTGATTAAGATAATTCCTTAAGTCCTTTTCTGCAGACTTGTCAAACCATTTCTTTTTTAAAATGGGCTTTTTCATCAGGTGCAGTATTGCACTCCTGTAGTGCCAGCAACTCAGGAGGTGGAAGCAGGAGAATCCCGAGTTGAAGGCCAGAGGCAGCCTGTGTAACTTAGCAAGACCCTGTCTCAAGAAAAAATAAAAATAAAAAAAGGCGCAGGGCTGGGGATGAAGCTCAGTGATAAATTGCTTGCAAAGTTTGTCCTGGGTTCAGCCCCTCAGTACTGCCAAAAGCAAAAACAACAACAAAAAAACAAACAAAAAACAAAGCGAAACAAAAAAATGATTAATTTTGTTAGATGTGATGCATCACAGTTATATAGGAAATTTTTCTTGTAGTGGTTTGTACTGTTGTGTATAATAGTTAATTAGTGGTGTCTAGGATTTGCTTTGAAATACTTGAGAACAAAAGATGGGTAGCTGAAGCAAATGTGGCATAATCTTGATAATTTATTCAGTGTGGGTGGTGAGTATATGGAGATTAATTATATTGTTTTCTCCTTTTTTATCCATTTGAAATTTCACATTTGAATTTATAGAGCATTAAAAATCTGATACTAACTATCCTAGTAAATTCATGACCAGTAGATAATGTATTCCCAGAAATTCCCAGAATTACTATTAGAGTATTCCACAGAAATGTCAAATTCATTTATTTAGAAGACTGTCTTACTAAAGGAAGATTTATGTGAAATATTGCAGATTAAGAATTCACAACAGTGTAGTAAGAAATTTTTTTTTATGAACTATATATATATATTTTTTAGTACTGGGGGTTGAACCCCAGGGCCTTGCACTTGCATGCTTTGCAAGTGCTGGACCACTGAGCTGCACCCCCAGCCCCCCCCCTTTTTTTTTTTTTTACTTTTTGAGACAGGGTCTCGCTAAATTACGTAGGCTGCCTCTGGTCTTGAACTTGCGATCCTCCTGCCTCTGCCTCCAGAGCCGCTGGGATTACAGGCATGCGCCATTGTGCGCAGCTCTGTGAGCTATAAATTTTTTAAGCCTGAAAATGTATACTTTGAGCAGATCTTTTTTAACTTTATGGAACATGATCTAAGCTAAAATTAACCTTTCCTCAAACATCTGCAAGTTTTTATATTATAGTTTACCAGTGAGTGGCATACTTCCCTTTGACTTACATTCATCCATTGTATTTTCTAGGATAAGAAAATGCTATCTAATATTTCTTAATTTGAGGGAAAGGAGTTCCTTAGACAAATATCTGCTAGGTATGTGTTCACAGTGATCCCAGCTAGGAAGCCCTTAAGTCTTTGATCTTGCTGAAACTGGAGCTGCCTTGTGAGAGACACCCCCCTTCCCCCCCAGCTTTAAAGGGTTAGGGTGGTTAAATGAGTACATTAAAAAAGTTTGCCTATAGGCATCTTTTGGGAGAAGGACCTGGCAATCCACTCCCAAGGCAGTCCTGAACAGCCATTCGAAAACCCTATGAGGGTCATTATGAATCGGGTATAGACTCCACGGCACCTAACAACAACAACAACAACAACAACAACAACGGCATCTTTATGAGGTATCGTTGGATAATCCATTAGATAATGTGAGGCCAGGTAATGGAAGTTCTTAAGAACTCACTGGTGGTGAAGTCAGTTGAGTGAGCTTTTATGTATTTTGTAGCGTGTTTTCAGTTCTCAGCACTACACAGGGTTAATTTCACAAGACCTCATAGGAGAATAGAAAAATGTATAGAGTGATGAGCCTTTGAGATATTGGTAGTGTAGAAGAGGTTTTGATTGACACAACTTGCGATGTAATTGAGAGGAAGAGGTAATTCCTAGCTGTCTGTCCCTTAACTTGCATCCTTTGAAAATCCTAAGAGGCTACAACATGGTAATATTTAAATTATGTCATTCTTTATTTTTTGGATTATTCTTGTGAGGAGAAACTCATCTACAATTTGGTTATTTGGTGGTATAGTTTCTATAATTAAAACAGGAAAAATACTTGATTATTGCTCTTTATTGTTAGGTGCTGTCGAGTCATTGTTCGACTCATAGCAACCCAACAAACAGGCAAAACACTATTGTGCTTCTCTGCTCTTCATAGGGTTTTCACTGGCAGATGGATTTTTGGGAGTGGGTTGCTGGGTCCTTCCAAGCCAATAGCACCTCGTATTCCCAGGCAGCCTCCCATCCAAGTACTAACCAGGCCCAACTCTGCTTAGCTTCCAAGACCTGATGGGAACAGTTGCCACAGTGGCACGGCTGCAGGCTGCTCTTCATTTCCTACTTTTTAAACCAGCAAGCTGGTTCACTAGCATCCTGAAATTGGTTGTTTTTTCCCTCCCTCTCGCCCTTTGTTCTTTTTCTTACTTTACTGGGGGCCTAAACCTAAGGTCTTGCACACACTTTGCAAGAACTCTACAACTGAAAGGTTCTTGCTAAGCTATGCAGGCTGCCTCTGGCCTCGAACCTGTAGTCCTGCCTCTGCCTCCCAAGTGCTGAGATAACAGACCTGTACCACCAAACCTAGACCTAAAATTGTGTGTATTTGAAATCATGTGATTGGGGACGGAATTCAGGGTCTTGGGGATCCCAGGCAAGTGGCCTATGTGCCACTGAACTGCATGCACCCTGGCCCCTTTTCTATTTTCTTATCTTGAGACAGGGTCTCACTAAGTGGCACTGTCCTTGAACTTCTGATCCTCCTGTTTTAGCCTCCCAAGTCGCTAGGATTACAGGTGTGTGCCATGATGCCCACTTGTACTGTGTTCTCAATCAGTTTAATGTACTCCATTGTTTTTTTTCTTTTTCTTTCTATTTTATTTTATTATTTTTTTTTTGTGGTACTGGGCATTGAACCCAGGGCCTCACACTTGCATGCTCTTGCAAGTACTGGACCACTGAGCTGCACCCTCAGCCCAATTTTTTACTTTTTGAGAAATCAGCCCGTGCTCATTTATAGTTATAGTTAATTCCTGTTCCCTAGTCTCAGTGCTAAATAACCACTGTTTGGGGATTATATAAATAATGTACTCTTTTGCATCTAGCTGCTTTCACTTAGCATAATGGTTTTGAAGTGCATCCATCTTGTGTCATGTACTAATGGGTACTTATAATTGCTCGACAGTATTCCAGTAATTTCTCCATGTGGATTTAAGATTTCATTTCTCTTTAGGTAGGTTCCTAGGAATAAAATTATTGGGTTATGTTGGTAAGTTTAACTTTTTAAGAAATAATCAGACTTGTTTTCCAGAATGATTGTACCCTTTACATTTCATCAGTAAATATACAAGTGTTCCAGGTTGTTTAAAGTTTTTGCCAACTCTTGGTGTTACCATTTTGGATTTAACCATTCTTTTTCTTTTCTTTCTTTCTTTCTTTCTTTTTTTTTTTTTTTGTGCTGGGGTCATGCTTGCATGCTTTGCAAGTGCTGGACCACTGAGCTGCAGTCCTAGCCCATTTTTTTACTTTTTGAGAAAGGGTCTTGCTAAATTACACAGACTGCCTCTGGTCTCGAACTTGCGATCCTCTTACCTCCACCTCCCAAGTCACTGGGATTACAGACATGCGCCACCACACCTGGCTTTAATGGGTGTGTAGCAATATGTTATGGGTTTGCGTTCCCTGATAACTAATGATAGCACATATGTGTGTGCTTGTAAGCCATTCATATATTATCCTTGGTGAAATGTTTAGTCACATCTTTTGCCTACTCTTAAAATTGGATTGTCGTCTTACTGATTTGTAGGAAGTTTTTTTTTTTTTTTTTTTTTTTTTCCCCAGTTAATATCATGTTTATGTCTGCAGCCATACCACTGTGGCATCTGATCCTATCAGATCTCAGAAGCTAAGCAGGGTTGGACCTGGTTAGTACATGGATAGGAGACTGCCTGGGAACACCCGGTGCTATAGGCTTGGGAGAAGGACCTCCGCATCCTACTCCCAGACAGTATGCCATTGAAAACCCTGTGAATAGCAGAGAAGCACGACAATAGTGTTTCGCCTGTTGTACGTAGGGTCGCTTTGAGTCAGACACTGACTTGACTGCACCTTACAACATCATCATCATCATGTTTATAGCCCTGTATCAGTAATGTGATTCCCCAGTCTACAGCATATCTTTTCTTTTTTTTATTGTTTTGTTGCCTTTTTTTTCCCCTCTCCTATCCTAGGTATCAAAACTAGGGCCTTGCACATGCTAGGCAAATGCTTTACCACTGACCTACATCCCCAGCCCTCATTTTTCTTTAGACAGGTATCACTGTGTAACGAAGGCTAGTCTGGAATTTGCTGTGTAGTTCAGGGTGGCCTTGAATTTGTGATCTTTCTGCCTTAGCCTCCTGATTGCTGAGATTATCAGCTCGTCCACTTTTCATTTTCTTTTGTCTTCATTCTTTCCTTCCTTCATTTGCCTCATCTCTCCCCCTCCCTTCCTGTCCATCCCCTCTTTCCTCCCCTTTCTTCTTTCCTTTCCTTTTGTTTCTGGTTTATCTGAGACAGTCTTGTATCCCAGGCTGGTCCTGAGCTTGTGGCCATCCTCCTGCCTCAACCTCCTGAGTGATGGGATGACAGGTGTGTGCTACCACACTTGGCTCATTTTCTTAATGGTGACTTTAGAAGGACAGTTTTTTAATTTTGAGAAAATTAATTTTTAGTGTTTTTTCTCTGTTGTGGATTGTGCATTTTGTGTCAGATATAAGAACTTTTTGCCCAGTCTAGAGACATGAAGATTTTCACCTTTTTTTCTCAAATTTTGAAGTTTTACCTGTGACCTTTAGGCCTGCCTGTGATCCCTCCACCTGCATACTTGGAATTTGAACCCAAGGTCTCACACATACTTGCAGATGCTTTATCACTGGGCTTTCCCCCACCCTGGGGATCCCATCTTTAATTTTCTTTATGTTGAGATAGAGTTTCGCTAACTTGTGCAGGCTGCCTCTGCTCTCCAACTCATGATCCTCCTGCCTCATCCTCATGAGTTGCTGGGATTACATGGGTGTGCCACAGCACCTGGCTGGTTCTAATAGATTTTGTGTGTTAATTTCTTAGAATTTTCTGTATGTAGAATTGTATAATCTGTTACTAACACTGCTATATGGCTTTTTAATCTGGACAGGACATCATGATTTTCTCTCTCTCTCTCTCTCTCCTCCCCCCCTTTTTTTTTGGAACCTTAGTGCACTTAGAGCCCCAACCTCAGGTATAAATTTGAGTGGAAGGGACAAAAGCAGGTATCCTTTCCTTGTTCTTAATCTTTGGAGGGAAATGATTTAGTATTTCATCTTTTAAAGTATGATGTTGGCTGGCTGTAGGTTAAAGAAGTTCTCTTATTAGTTCGTTAAAAATGTATTTTTAAGTTGTGAATGGATGTTGGATTGTATGTCACTGGATTCTGTTTACTGTTTTGTTACTGATTTTTGTGTCTGTCTGCATGAGGGAATATGATCTGTATTTTCTTTTCTTGTATATGTTTTTTGTACCTGAGGAGTACTGGCCCGAATGAGTTGAGAAGTATTTTCTCCCATATATTTTGGTGTTACTTGTTTAAAAAATAAAAGTGAATTAAATTTTGAGATGGGTGTGGTCTTGCATGTCTGTAATCCCACAGACTTGGGAGGCAAAGGCAGAAGGATCATGAGTTTGAGGCCAACAGCAGCCTGCATAATTTAGCAAGACCCTGTCTCAAGATAAAAAATAAAAAAAGGGTCTGGGGGTTCAGGTCCTAGTACCTCACCAAAAAATAAAATAAATTAAGTTTTCTTAGAATTTGGTTACCAGTGAAGGCATATAGCCTTGGAGTTTTCTTTTGAGGAGGATTTTCAGTTACTATTTCAATTTCTTAATACAGGTCTAGTCAAGTTTTGGTCATTTGTATCCTCTAGAAATCTGTCCATTTTCCTCCAAGTTGTTTGATTTGTTGACATAAAGTTGTTTAGAGTATTTCCCTGAAATTTCTGTAGAGGTCTAGTGATATTCTGACTACTTTTATTCCGGGTTTTGGTAATTTGTATCTTTTTTTTCTGGATAATTTTAGCAAAGGTTTGCCAAATGTGATGTTACTTTTATTCATTCCTTTATTGAGACAGGGTCTTGCTTTGTGGCAGAGACTAGCCTTGAGCTTGATCCTCTTGCCTCTACCTCCTTAGTGTAGGGATTATAGGTGTGTGCTGCCATGTCTGAGTTGATTTCTTTTTTAATAACTATTTGGTTTTATTCATTTTTCTTTCATTTTTCTGTTTTCTCTTTTATTTATTCTGCTTTAATCTTTATTTTATTGTGCTTAGTTTAATTTTTCTCTTTCCCAGTAAGGTGAAAGAAAGGTTAGATTATTGACTTGAGACCTTATTTTTTGATACAGACTTTGATTGACTTTATTTTCTAAATTTAAAAAAATCTTTGTGGTATAGGGGTTTGAACCCAGAGCCTGAAATATAACTTTTTGCAAGCACTCTACCATTGAGCTATACCCCTAGCTCATTTTAAATTTTTTGTCTTGAGACACAATGTCACTAAATAATGCAGGCTGCTTCTGGCCTCTAACTTGTGATCCTCCTGCCTCTACCACCCAAATTGCTGCATGACAGGCATGTGCCACCACTCCTGGCTTGATTTTAATAGATGGGTTCTCATTGTTGCCCAGGCTGGCCTTGAATTCCTGGGCTCAAGCAGTCCTCCTACTTCAGCTTCCTAAGTGGCTAAGGACTATATGTGGACCCCACTGTGCCTGGGTTGATACAGATTTTTTTTTAAGAGACAAGGTCTTACTGTCTAGCGCAGGCTGGCTTGGAACTTGCTTTGTAGACCAGTTTGTCCTCAAACTCATGTCAATCCTCCTGCCTCAGCCTCCTGAGTTGCTGTGACTAACTAGCATGTGCCACACAGCACCTGGCTTCACTTTTATGCTGTATTTCTCTACTTAGGATATTTGTGGTTTATGACCGTGGTCCTTTTGAATTTTTTCCTAAGAATTGGCGGTCCAATATTAGTCTCTATTTTTCTATCCTGTAGTAAGTTTTTAAAATTTTTTACTTGTTCCTTTTTTTTGTGATATTGAGGTGCTGAGTCCAGCCCCTCGCCCAAACTTTGCAAGTGGTCTATTGCTGGCTGCATCCCCAGCCCATTTTTTAAAAAATTTCTTAAGACAAGGTCTCACTAAGTCATGCAGGCTGCCTCTGGCCTCAAACCTGTGATCTTCCTGCTTCTCCACCTCCCGAGTTGCTGGGATTACAAGTGTCAGTCACTGCGCCTGGCTCTGTAATAAGTTTAAATGAGTCTTCTTGCATTTTGTTTTTGGCTTTTTTATAGGAGATTTTGAGTTGAATAGTATTCCCTTGTTTTTCTTTTAATAAATGGAGTTTTTTCATGGTAGCTACATTTTGATACACTCTTTCCTTAAAGTTTATGATTAGTATGAGTATGTAATAAAAACCAGTTAAAATTATTTTCTTCTGTGAAGATGGTTTTATACTGATTGATTATAACACCTTTGATACTGTACTTTTTGAGGACAAGGCCAAGTCTTTCTTGCCAGTCTTTTTCCCAGTGTCCAACACAAAATAAGCACTTTATTTTTTGTTCAGTATGGTTTAGCCTTATGATGTTGTATTAGGTTGTGGTCCCTAGGGTTATAAGCCTTGTTTATGCTCTTAGTACCTGACCTTCACTTTTTTATACCTTGGGGGAAAAGGATAAGAAGGTGGACTACAACATTTTGTAGACTACAACAATAGAAACAAGGAAGTTCTAGTTTGAGATAAAGGAATGGGAGTATGACATGAAAATGAAGTGAGCTGGTCATGCTATCACTATGTAGTCCAAACTGGCCTAGAATTCAACTATGCAGTGTGCTGGCCTAGAACTTGGGTTGATCCTTCTGCCTTAGCTTTGTGATTGGTGGGTTCTTTGCAGTTCTTGTAAGAATTTTTTTTTTAAGCTGTCTGGTGAATTTAACCCATTTCATTTTTGATAGATTAATGTCATCTTAATCCAGTATTGTTAGGTGCCCTCGAGTTGGTGTCTGACTCATAGCAACTCTGTGTACAACAGGCGAAACACTATTGTTAGTGCTTCTTTGCTGCTATTAGGGTTTTCAAGGGCTGATGGTTTTTTACTTTTTTCAAGTGGGTTGCCGGGTCCTTTTCCCAAACCCACCGCACCTGGTGTTCCCAGACAGTCTCCCATGCAACTACTAACCAGGCCCGACTCTGCTTAGCTTCTGAGATCTGACAGGATTGGACACCACAGTGGTATGGCTGCAGGCTAATCTAGCATAAGAAACTGTAAATTATTTTTACTAAAATCTCTGCTTTTCTCCTTCTCCCTCATAGGACATTTGCTACAAGATCCTATTGCACCCACCAACTCCACCTGCCAACACTATGTCTGCAAGACTTGTAAAGGCAAGAAAATGATGATGAAACCTTCATGTAGCTGGTGCAAAGACTATGAGCAGTTTGAGGAAAACAAACAGTTAAGCATCCTAGTGAACTGCTACAAAAAACTATGTGAATATATAACACAGACTACACTGGCACGGGATATAATAGAAGCAGTTGACTGTTCTTCTGATATTTTGGCTTTGCTTAATGATGGATCATTGTTTTGTGAGGAGACAGAAAAACCCTCAGATTCATCCTTTACTTTGTGTTTGACACATTCCCCTTTACCTTCAACCTCAGAACCCACAACTGATCCTCAAGCTAGTTTATCTCCAATGTCGGAAAGCACCCTCAGCATTGCTATTGGCAGTTCTGTTATCAATGGTTTGCCTACTTATAATGGGCTTTCAATAGATAGATTTGGTATAAATATTCCTTCACCTGAACATTCAAATACGATTGATGTATGTAATACTGTTGACATAAAAACTGAGGATCTATCTGATAGCCTACCACCTGTCTGTGACACGGTAGCCACTGATTTATGCTCCACAGGCATTGATATCTGCAGTTTCAGTGAAGATATAAAACCTGGTGATTCTCTCTTACTGAGTGTTGAGGAAGTACTCCGCAGCTTAGAAACTGTTTCAAATACAGAGGTTTGTTGTCCTAATTTGCAGCCGAACTTGGAAGCCACTGTATCCAATGGACCTTTTTTGCAACTTTCTTCCCAGTCTCTTAGCCATAATGTTTTTATGTCCACCAGTCCTGCACTTCATGGGTTATCATGTACAGCAGCAACTCCGAAGGTAGCAAAACTGAATAGAAAACGATCCAGATCAGAAAGTGACAGTGAGAAAGTTCAGCCGCTTCCAATTTCTACCATTATTCGAGGCCCGACTTTGGGGGCATCTGCTCCTGTAACAGTGAAACGGGAGAGCAAAATTTCTCTTCAGCCTATAGCAACTGTTCCCAATGGAGGCACAACGCCCAAAATCAGCAAAACTGTACTTTTATCTACTAAGAGCATGAAAAAAAGTCATGAACATGGATCCAAGAAGTCTCACTCTAAAACCAAGCCAGGTATTCTAAAGAAAGACAAAGCAGTAAAGGAAAAGATTCCTAGTCATCATTTTATGCCAGGAAGTCCTACCAAGACTGTATACAAAAAACCCCAGGAAAAGAAAGGGTGTAAATGTGGGCGTGCTACTCAAAATCCAAGTGTTCTTACATGCCGCGGCCAACGCTGCCCTTGCTACTCTAACCGTAAAGCCTGCTTAGATTGTATATGCCGTGGCTGCCAAAACTCCTATATGGCCAATGGAGAGAAGAAGCTTGAGGCATTTGCTGTGCCAGAAAAGGCCTTGGAGCAGACCAGGCTCACTTTGGGCATTAATGTGACTAGCATTGCTGTGCGTAACGCTAGTACCAGCACCAGTGTAATTAATGTCACAGGGTCCCCAGTAACGACGTTTTTAGCTGCCAGTACGCATGATGACAAAAGTTTGGATGAAGCTATAGACATGAGATTCGACTGTTAAATCAGTGGGTCTTTAAACCTACCTCTGGTAGGAAAATAGCTACAGTTTTACGGCAGCTATGGTTCTGTTGGTTTAACTTGCCGGAGCTCCTGCATATAGATCACTTGTATCAAGTGTTTCATTGCTAAGTTATATGTGTTAGTGTCGGGGAAATAGTTTGCAGATAATGGAGGAGTAACCCTACAACTATATGTTCTTAGTTCTTACAGAACCTCATAGTTTGAGAACAAATGCTGATGCAACTGATTTATACAAAATGAACTTTGGCAAGGAAAGTAACATTAACCTCATTGTTTATGGTCATGCTTTGTGCATAATCAAAGTTTATGATTAAGTGTAAGGACGTGGTATCTAGTCAGTCCATAAAGATTGTGCTTTTTTTTTTTTTTTTTTTTTTTTTTTGTGGAAAAGTAGCCATTAGTTTATTCAGGAGACTCAGTGTTGCCTTCAGATGCCACGTTGACGTTTCTCCTGTTGAAAAGCTGATGTGTCCAGCTCAACCTTTGTGCTGACATAATACCATTTCTGATCATGAAAATTGGCTACTGGTGTATGTAGCAGTTCTTAAATCAGCAGTATTATGAAAGAAAATTTGCCCCTCATTAGAATGTTTAAGAAATCTTTTAAAAAAGTGAACAAACTGAGATTCTGTCAGACTGCAAATGTTTAGCTGTTGATGCTCCAAAACTCTTGACTTCAGTCCTCCTCCTAGTTAAGTCTGACTTATTTCTAGGGGAAAAATTCTAAATCCTTCCTTCACTTTGAGCAATGTTCTAATTGGATAAATGAAGTGAAGAGCAGTTTTATTCTGAAGGTAATTGAATTTAGGCTATATAGTACATGACAGAATTTTTTAAAAATTATAAAAAGGTTTTATTTAGAAATTGGGATTAAAAATAATTTTGGAATGATGTCCCAAAACTTACCCAGATTTATGCATTATACTTACTGCCATTGGCGGCTGCTTTGATTTTTATTTCCTCTGTTTATTTACCACAGACTTTATTTTGAATATGCTCCTATTTTCTTTGGGGTGCTATTCATTATGAAGGCTTCTTTATTGAGGCCTAATAAATGCCTTTTATGAAGCCTGTGTGTTTAGGTAGGTATAAAGCTAGGAGGATTTTCTTTAGAATGCTCTTTTGCATGTAAAGCACAAACTGTGTTTCAGTTTAAATGTATTTCTTCCCTTTAATTTTTATGGGGAAGACAAACATTCTGTTGAAGGGAAATCTGGTCAGTTGCTTGAAAGAGCACAGCCCAAGTAAAACAAGGACTGACTAGGTGCAGAGAGATAACCTTATGATTTAAAACGAGTTGCTGCTTTGACAGTGCTTATTTTAAGAAAAATACTGCTAGAAAAATTCCAATTTCTACTACGTTCACCATCTCTACTGAGATCTGACATATGTTGAAGTTACGTTTTGATTTGGCACACAGCATGTTCAATGATGGTTACTCGCCTCATACAAGACATGGAGAAGAATTCTTTGGACACAGAGCAGATGACACCTCCTTCTGTTTTGTAGTGTACCCTGGTGTCATTTTCTGTGAATGTGGTCAGGTAGAGTTGTTTTTGTTGTTGTCGTTGGGCTTTTTTAAAAACTTTATTATTATTATTATTTTTTTTTTTTGGTCTCTTGGTGGGGTGGGGGTGGGCTAAAGCCATAGGAAGAAAAATGTGATGTATGTGTCCAGTATGTACTATTTTGTTTTTGTTTTGCAAGAAGAGTTGAACTATTTTTGATAACAAGAGTAAATGGTGGAAAATGCTTCTTAGTTGTCTTGTCTTTATTTGCTTTCCAAGTTTTGCAATTTTATTTAATTCCTTTGAGTGTTGGCTGTGTCTTAAGAAATATGTATTACTTAAAAGTTTGTAACAGTTTTGTGTTGAACCCGGATGCCCTGCTATATATACTTGTAAATCTGTTCTTTATTCACTAATGATCACTGCAAAAATGACTAGAAATGAAATTGTACAGATGGATGATTAGGATATATTTTGCAAATCTCCCAAACTTTCCTAATAGTATGATCTTAAAATTCATGGAGTACTTTATTGCTTCCCAAGTTTGATAATCTTAGTTTTGTGTTTTTTGATGCATGGGAGGTTGGCAATATAGACAAAGTGGAAATCATTAGTATGTGAGGACCTTGATTGTTATGTAATATTGCCAATGATGAATTCAGGTTGTTTTTAGCACAAGTTTCTCTTTTTTATGCTGGTATTCTCACTGCCACATTTTTGGAAACCTGTATTACACCTTAAGTCTATCAATAAATGATAGTTTTCTAATTCCATGTTGTAGAATACTGAGGAGTTTGGGATAGCATGCTCTGAATGGTCTGTATTAATTTGGGAAAGAGTAATTATAGAACTTTGGTTTATATATATATATATATATTTTTTCCTTTATACCACAAGTTACATGGAAATGCTGACCAATAACTATTTAGGGGATTATTGAAGTAATTAGATTTACTTAGGATATGAAACTACCAAAGCAAGAACAGCATTTAATATGGCACGTCTTCAATGTTCTTTTGAGTCCTTGACATTAATATGAATGATCTTTTACCTTAGGCAACAGTTTTAGAGCTGACAATTTATCTTTCTGGTTAGCTTCAGTAAGCGTACATTTCCATGAAGAGGTCCTATATGATCCAGGGCTAAAGAATTCTGTTTACTTCACTATATTCTTAGTTTTCTTTTAAAAAATTCCAGGATGACCTTGTTGAAAAAAAGTAAACATTTTATAACAGGCAAGAAATTGTTTTTTCTCATTCCACAGGTGACAGATACTTTAGAAAATATTAAATTCAAAACTCTAGTATCTAGACCTAAATACTTTGATGGTAATTTATATTTTTTCTTTCCTTTTAATTACACTTTAGGTACCCAATAGCATGCAGTTACATGTTCTTTTAATATACTGTAGATAAAGCTAAAGTCCTTTGATCACCATGAGCCCCTCACTCTCAGATCCCCTTCCATATCTCCAAAGAACTTCCTAGGTTGAGACATTAGCTTTCCAGACATTTGTAGTGTTCCATGGGTTCAAAGAGTTCTCTTTGAAACTCAAGCTTATTGACAGGGTTACTCGTTCAGACATAAAAATGAGTTGCAAGTATGAGAAAAACCAAAAATGTGTGGTGATTATCTAGTGAACATGACTCATGTCTGACAAGTTTATTTAGTTTTGAGAAAAGGCAATAACAAGTCATGCAGCCATCTCCACTCAAACACACCATTAACATTTTCAAAAACCGAGCAAATGATTTATCTCATTTGATCAATCTAGAGAATTTTTTTTTAACACTTTGAACAGTACACAGTGACAGAAAATGCAGGGAAAATACATAGAATTTTATTAGCTTGATTACCTTGGCAATTAATGTTATGCTATGAAACTCTTTTATTAAATAGTATTAAGATCATTAACTCTCAACTTTTATCAAGGATACTGGGATATTTTAACAACTTTAAATTTCCATTTTGGCAGTAATGATTATATTTAGCATGATCTTTACCAGAAAGTCAAACATACTCTTAGTTCCTCAGAACTACATGTTTATAATTCTTCAAAATATAGAATTTATGGCATTCAAATTAGCCTTTCTTAAATGGTATGGTATTGACAGCTGTACTTGTATAGGCTTTTAAGACCAAACACTGACCAAAGTGAAAGCAATAGAAATTTAGTAGGTAAAACAAAAAACAAAACAAACAAAAAACCCAGAAAGGTGAAGTGAGGGCTGAGAGTCTAGCTCAGTGGTAGTATGTTTGCCTAGCATGCCCAAGGCCCTGGTTTGATCCCCAGCACCACAAAGTTGCATACGATTTCAGTGTGGCTAGTGAGGAATAACTAGCCAAGCCCTAAATTCATTAAAGAAAATAAGTATACTGTAAAATTTCATTTGTACTTTTTGATGGATCTCTAAATAGTTTAGACCACTATGGATAATAAAACTTTTAAACTATATTTGGTTTGTATTTTTATCTGAAATATAAAAGTTGCTTTCTTTCCCTGGTAAGGGCTGGTTAGGATCAGTAATAGTTTTCACATACCACATTAATTTTTTTGTTTGTTTGTTTCGAGACAGGGTCTCATTACTTAGCCTGTGCTGGCCTTGAACTCTTCAATCCTGCCTCAGCTCCCGAGTGCCAGGATTACAGGTATGCACCACCACCCCAACAATAATAATTTATTAGTGTGTTTAGGTTATTTTTATGCAGTTCCTTTACACTTTTAATTCTCTGGGTGAACTATTAGATAGTTGTAATCGTTATCTTCCATTTTAGATCAGTTCTAGTCATGATGGTAAAATAACCAAGAAACTGGAAGGATTTTGTGACATGCAGGATTGCCAGCTATCTTACTGTACTAGTTAATGTGCATTTCCTAAATTATTTTATCCACTTTTTGCCTACTGTTGCTCAAGGTTTGTTTCAGTGCTTGGCCTTAATACTAGCAAGGTAACCAAAGTGGAGGGGAGAAGGAGGCTATTCTGACACTTGTTTCAAGACTAGTTTAAAAAATATATAGGGAAAAGAGTTGATGATTTGACAGAGATGGATATTAAAAAAATTGTTGGGGCAGAGGCTTCTTACATCAGAAAGGTCCATTCCTGGCCAGGTGCGGTGGCACAGGCCAGTAATACATGATTTGGGAGGTGGAGGCAGGAGGATTGTGAGTCTAACACCAGAGGCAGCCTGTGTAACTTATCAAGACCCTCTGTCAAGATAAAAAATAAGGGGCTGGGGTGTGCAGCTCAGTGGTAGAGCATTTCCAAAGTATGTATGAGGCCCTGGGTTCAGTCCCCCCAGTACCACCAAAAAAAAGTCCGTATTTGTTAGCAGTTTCTTTTAAAGTTTTCCCCGCCAAGGATATTGTAGGATTTGGCTGCACTGTGGCCTCCTGAAAAATGTAGGATTCTGAAGTGAACACATTTACTACTAGAGTAAATAAAACTTCGGATGCCATCACTGTTCTCTTTCAATTCTGTGATATAAATATTGAGGTGATGGTGTATCTGGAATAGTAGTTTCTCTTCAACATGAAGTAAGGAATACTATTTAGATTGAAGCTTTTACATTTAGGTGAGTCTCATGACCAATGACGAACGAATTATTTTTATTAAGAATTTTTTCATACAGTATTTATCATTTTGTTAAGTCTTCAAATAGGCCCTCTTAGAAAGTGAAGATAGAGCATTAATTTGGACATTAATCATTCAATAGTTCTATACAAATGCTAGTTAGAATGACTTCCCCTCCCCCTAAGGATGAGTCAAATTCTGTACTTCTTCATTTGAAGAAAGTTTTTCATGAGATTTGATACAAGGTCCACGGTCAAGATGGAGGGGTTGCCAGAGCTTGCTAGCAAAGTTAAAAGGCCCAGTGGTTATAATTCCTGAGGATGTAAAGTGACTAGCAGTTGGCAGGTCATTGTGAAATTACATTAAACCAGGTTTAAGTTCAAGATCTTTGAACTCCAGTACAAATAATTAAAAGAAGTCTCTGAGATGTTTTGGCAGTGCTTTTTTTTTTTCCCCCTACCCCTAAACTAGGGCTAAGTCATTTCTGGAGGCCCTTACTATTTCAGGTTCCAGAATTTTTTTTTTTTTGACTCAAGTTTTCTGCGAGTGAAGGTTTCTTCTAGGCTCCATAGGAGCCCTGAGTGGCCTCAGGGAAGCTAGCTAGCACTGAGGCAACTTCTGCTTCTGTGCAGAGTACTGTGCTTGGCATTGTCCCCAAGAGAGCCTTGGTACATTCAGGGGTGTAGAGTGCTGATGCGCAGACTTTGGAAGGTGATGGTACATGATTATATTCACTTCCAAGGAATAGCTCTGCAAGACTTTGGAGGCCAACTGGAGGAGTCTCCTATGACAAGTGTGTATCTAGACCCACTGCTTAATATTTAAAGTTCCTCGTGCAGATACACACTTGGAGAAATCAAAGCCTTTAAAGAGTAGTATGCAAACTAGAGCATCTCTTCACAAAAAAAAAAAAAAAAAAAACTTGGAATACACATATTCCTTTCACATACATTGGCAGCTACTCTTCATCCACTGACTGAAGCTTTCCACCTTTCTCTGAAAGGCTTGAGGTTACTATTTTATTGCCTTTGTTTCCAAATTCAGAGGGGGAGAGAGATTCATCTGTTTCATAATCTTCAAAGGAGCTGAAAGAACAAGCAAAAATAAGTTGATTTTTAAAAAGTTTTAACATTCAGGTGGAGGTCATTATGGCAAGCTAGAAACTGAAGACCAGCCTGTAAAATACCTTCAGGAGCTTAATGGCAGCTGTGAAGACCTTAGCTTGCCTGGAGGAGCTAACATTCCAGAACAGAAAATGTGTTCAGTTTGTTGAGCAGGTGCTGTGTCAAACTTTTCCTAGGGGCCTTGGTGTGAGTTAGAGGTCATGGATAGTGCTGGGTAAAGGAGCATTGTGAGCTACACAAGAATGTTTTCAGTGAAGTGAATTCTGTGTAGATTAGGGAGCTTAACTCTTGCGCTGCTTTACAGCTTTCCTCCATGGCTTCCAATAAGCGCATTTATATGTGCAGGTGTGTATGCAGAGCAAACCAAAGCCCATTCCTGAACTCCCCACCATGTGGCTTTATGGAACTCCACAGCACACCTGTGTTCATCCCAGGAAGAATTTCCTCCATGCATGCCCCTTTGGGGGTTGCTGATAGCCCTTAATCCATGTCCTGTAGGCTCCCTATGAAACTGACTTTAGGCAGAGACAGAAGATAGAAATATCTGGTCTCTTGTGACTGAAGGCTGCCTGAATTATTTGTGTGTGTGTGTGTGTGTGGTTGGTTGGTTGTGGTCCCAGGGGGTTGAACCCAGTGTCCTGCACATACTTTGTAAGCACTCTACCACTGAGCTACATCTTCAGTCCCCTAACATATTTTTGAATAGAGGTTAGAGAAGGTTAAACTTCTCAAACACCCCACCTGATGTTTGGAAAATAGTATCATAAGCCAAAATTCACAGGGAACAATCAAAAGTACTCCATAACCTGGGTTGCATAGTGAGACCCTGTTTAAAAGAACAAACAACTCTATTCCGTCTCAATTTGTTTCCACTCTTCTTTTCCCATGACCTTGAGGCATCAATGGAAGTGGGACATGCTGGATAAGGAAGCAGTAGTAGGGTGACTGCTATAACAAGAGTGAAGCCATAGATGCTAGAGCTTTCATTTTGGGAAAAAAATCCTCAAAAGTTCATTCTAGTAATGATTTGTCAGACCTATGACTGCTTATTTCTTGTCAAAATGGACATTTTCTTTCCTTTGGTGCCCTAACTTGCCCTCTGCAAATGGTGTCTTAAATATGTCAGTGCAGGTCTGAGAATAAGGCATTATTTTCCAAGAGTTAAGTCTGAAGTGAGACTCACTTAGCAAATATCTGAACTGTTGCTAAGCATGAGCCAAATGGTAAGGATACAATGGTGTAAAATACTGAACTGGCCTCTTCTTCACAGCTCTTGTGCAGAATGGGGGCTACCTGGAATGGTGTCTAAGCCTTAGAGCGTGGTCTTTGGAAAAGTCAGGATCCAATCACAATTAGATCACGTAATGTGACTCTGGACATAATACTTAATCCCTCTACATCAGTTTTCTTAACTAATGAGTTCCCAGTGTTCAGACTGAGGTGATTAGGACCTGATATATCCATCTTTTGGCAAATGTTATCTAATGGTTGTGATGGAGAAGTACTGGTGCTTAGTGGAGCTTTATGGTGATACCCTACTTTGGGGCGGGTTATAATTTTTTGGAGGAGCTGGGATTTAGCTCAGTTGGTAGAGCACTGCTCTGCAGTCTCTGAGGTCCCGGGGTCGATTCCCAGCCCTGCAAAAATGGGAGGACATGGTAATCCACTCCCAAGACAATCCCCCCCCCCAAAAAATTCAGCCATTGAAAACTATGAGGGTCACTGTGAATCAGACACAACTCAATAGCACCTAACAACAACATAACTTTTTGATGTTATTTGTGAATAAAAAAATTACAAAAGGGAGTTCATTTAATAACCATCCTCTTATTACTGTCCTTGAGACTCCTATTCTCTGGTTCTCAACCGGGGCTGATTTTGCCCCCAGGGGACATTAATTGGGTGGGTTCTATTGGCATGTGATGGGTATAGTCCAGGGATACCGCTAGTCATCCTATAATGTGCTATGAGACACCTTATAATAAAATTATCCAGCTTAGCTGGGCACACTTACAATGCAGCGATTTGAGAAGTGGAGGCAGGAGGAGTTCAAGTTTCAGGCCAGATGCTGCCTCAGAAACTCAGCAAGACCCTGTCTTAAGATTTAAAAATGAAAAAGGGGCTGAGGGTACAGCCCAGTAGTAGAGTGCTTGCAAAGTATACATGAGACCCTGGGTTCAACCCTAGTACCACCAAGAAAGATCCGGCTTAAAATGTCAGTACTATGGAAAACACTCTGCTCTACCTCTTGCCCCTTCATTGTCAGTGTGAGCCAGATTGTGGACTAAGCCTTTTTTTTTTGTTGTTGCAGTACTGAAGGGTTGAACCCACCGCATTTTTGTTTTTTACTTTCAGACACGGTCTTGTTAAGTTAGCAAGCTGCCTCTGGCCTCAAGCTGCCTCCTGCCTCAGCCTCCCAGGCTGCTGGGATTACAGGTGTGCACCATGGTGCCTGGATAAGCTCTTATTTTGTCCTTCTCTGGCAGTCTTAGTGTTTCCTATGCTTTACTTACCATTTGTTCATCTGTGGCTTCTAAACCTACATGTCCTTTATAAACCGAAGACTCTTGAACCTTGCTGCTTACTGGATGGCTTTTCCAGAATGGCAGCTTCATCCACTACTCAAAGCAAGAAATCTATGTATCCTAATTTCCTTCCCCCCACCCTCCTCCCCAAATCCAGCCAGTGTCTCATACTCAGGAGGACCACATGCACACAAGCCCTGCTTCTTCCTGTTGCTGCTGATTTAGTTCAGGGCACTATACTTTCTTGCTTGGATTACTACAATGGTTACCTAATAATTGGACTTCCTGCCCTTTCTTGCCATATACCCCTTGATACTGCCATGCCAGGCTATTTACTATGTTGGACTTAACGTCACTGTTTTTTTAATTGCCTGAAGTCCCCTTCGCTCTGGCTGTGTTCCTCTTTTCACCTGAGGTGTCACTTAAAAGCTTCCTGACTTCTGTGCCTCAGCTATCTTTTATTTAGATGTCTGCAGTGGCTTCCTTACACCTTCCTACTTCTGACTTCTGTTCTTGGACCTCCATTATCTAGCAGAATAATCTTTGAAAAATGTAAATGGGACTGTATCACTTAACAAGCTTTAGGCCCTGGAAAATCCAGCTCATGCTGAACTTTCCAACCATATTTCCCTCTTATGCTTAATATACTGAGGCTACCTTAGCTTTTTTTGTAATTTCCTTATGTTCACTGCCTTAGAGTCACTGCACATATTTTTCCCTCTAGGACACTTTTGTTCCCTGATACTTACGTTACTGTTTTCTTCTCAACCTTTAGGTCTCCATCATCATCTCCTTATGAAATTCTCCCTTTGGCACCTTAAGTCGCTCTGATATTGGTTAATCCTACCTCCTTCATGTTATATAATTAAATGTCTTTCTTCCCTACTTCACTGTAAAATGTACATTTAGTAACTCACTAATTTCCTTGGGGGCTGGGATTTAGCTTAGTTGGCAGAGCGCTGCTCTGCAGTCTCTGAGGTCCCAAGTTTAATTCCCAGCACTGCGAAAATGGGGGAATCCACTCCCAAGGAGATCCCAAAGCAATCAGCCATTGAAAACCTTATGAGGGTTGCTATGAGTTGGACATGACTCAATGGCACCAAATAACAACAACAATTTCCTTGGGCTGTAATACAGTATCTAGCATGTGTCCTACTGCTCTTGTAAAACAGTATGTAGAGTTGTTGGGAAAAAATGGAGTCCAGTAAAACAGTAAAGGCAGAGAAGTTGTCTTGAAGTCACTGTAGCCAGATCTGTGAGAGCCATTAATCTTTATCCTGCTCTCCAGAAGTTCTAGAGAACATGGAACAAAGAGTATTAGTACCTGACTCCTAAACAACCACTTTTTGTTTTAGATATTGGTCACTGAGATTTTTCTGCATTCAAATAAACATTTTTATGAGGTGTTCTGTGTTGAACTAGGCATTTTTAAATGAGAGGGGTCGGGATTAAAGGAGAACTCAGAGTTCACACTTTACTAGAAATTATAGATTCAAACTGAGAACAAATTCCTTAACATAGTATTGTCAGCAGGAGGGAAAATAATGGTTCATGTAATTCTGCCAGCAGCATCATTGCCTTTAGCAACCACTTTCTCTAAATAACTTTTCCCTTTCAAATGAGCAATTTCTGGGCAAAAATATTAAGGTTGGTTTGGCAGATTCCTGGGATGGAAATACAGTAACTGGAATGAGCAGAGATAATGACTGGCACATGCGCAGTGTGACAAAGGATTGTATGCAGTTTCAGGTATTCTCTGGGAATTGATTCTAATTTCGGGGATTCTATTTATAGAGATAAAGGGATAGAATATTTGTCTTGGGAAATCTAAGAAATGGTGGTTACAGGCACAAAATAAAGTATTAAGTAGTTCTTCAACTTGGAGATAATACTGTAGAAGTAGGATTGTGGATGTCACATACCTGTAATCCTAGTGACTTGGGAGGTGGAAGCAAGAGGATTGCAAGTTTGAGGCTAGATGCAGCCTGCATAACTTAGCGAGTTCCTGCCTCAAGGTGAAAAATAAAAAATAGGCTGAGGTGCAGCCAAGAGGTAGAGCGCTTACAAAGTATGTGTGAGGCTCTGGGTTCAACCTGAGCCTGCAACCCTGAGCCTGGGTTCAACGCCCCCTGCAAAAAAGATATTCCAAACCATTTATATAAAGAGAATTAAATGAAATATTTTGAGAGTTGCATATTTGGTTCATTGAATTTCTTTAACACCCGTCTAGTGTCTAAAAAGTCTTCTGTTTCAACTGTTACTGAAGTTTTATAATATGTACCACTTTGCTGCCTCAGAAAGTTGATCTGCCTTTAAAAAAACTTTTTTTGAGACAGGGTCTTGCTATGTAGTCTAGGTTGGCTTCAAACTCATGGTCCTCCTCCCCCAGCTGCTCAAGTGCTGGGATTATAGGTGTGTGCCAGCATGCCTGGAGAGAACAATTCTTATAAGCTACCTAAGTGGATGAACTATTGCTTGAGAGAACACGATGAAGCATTAAAAATCATGTTTTTGAACATAATATAACACTAAATGTCAAAAAAAATTAACAAAAGATAAATAATGGTTATCTCTGGATTGCTGAACCATGATGATTTTTAATGTCTTTTATGTTTTCTGTTTTTTCTCCAGCAAGCCTGTATTTTTCTACTAATCAGACTCCCAGAACAAAAAGAAAATTATGTTCTATTTGGGTTACTCAAATGTGAAGCTGTTGCTGAAATGCCAGAATATCCTTCCGATAAAAGGGCATATACCCCCAGCCCGCCCCAGTGCTAGGTATCATAACATGGAGGATGCTTTAGCTTGCTCTCTATAATTTTTGTGGCATATTTAGCTCTTACTAAAGAAACCGTAAAAATGTTAATTATAAATAATGGTATCATAGCTTGTTAGCTTCATGTGAGTGACACACTCAGTTGAGCAGGTCTAAGTAACTGGTACCCTTGTCCTTCTGGTTTCCTCTATGACCACTCACTGCCAGGGCTGAATTTATACAAATGCTGCAATCACTCTGTGTGCTCCATTGCAGCCTTGTACCTATAGGGACTCCTGGCCCTCCTCTAACTCAGAGACCTGGAGTCACTACTTGGTTACTTAGTGAAGTCACTGAGGTACAGGCATTTGGCACCGAGGCCAAATGCAGTTGTTAGATGATAAAGGAGATGGAGAACATTAGTTTGTTTTTGGAACGTTGTATCATTTGGGCTTCTGATGGTGGATGTCCTTGTAGTCAAAGGGGCTGCTGGAGTACTGTTTTCTGTGCCATTCAGTAAACCTTTGCTGGGGACTTCCCCTATCCCTGACAGTCTGCCAGGTGATTGCACTATGAGACTGAAAAGCTCTTTGCCTTTGAGGAGCCCACAATCTAGCGCTAAGAAAAACATCCATTTTGGGCACTCAACATGGCCCCCACTGTTGGGTCCATTCTATCCCTCATCTCACAACCCTGCTGTTCATGTGGCAGATACGTACTGGGTGGCAACTATGTGCCATGTCCTGTGCCCTGGGAATGAAGGGAACAAGGTAGGTAGGTGATGGTGTGCTCGTTACAGATGATTAAACTCTTACTTCGGAGAGGGTAAGTAATGTGGCCAAGATCACGAAAGTGTAGAAATAAATAGCCTTTGTTTATTGATTACATAGATACTCTGCCTAAAGGTTTGTATTATGCAAATTGTCTTACTTAAATCTCAAAACAGCTTGGTGTGGCCAAGTGTGCCCGTGCTGTGGAGGCTGAGGCTTGGATACCTGGGATCACACAGCTAGTAAGTGGGAGACCAAGGATTTGAATTTCGGCTTGTCTAACTCCAAACTCCATGCTACTAACTGTGATGTTATATATTGTATCTCTTCCTGTATAGGTAGTGGTAACAGCCACTGGTATCAGTAGCTCTGTTTACATTTATTACCTCAGATTCTCACAACTACTTCGGAAGGCAGTTGCTGGTATCTTCTGAAACTGAGCTGCAGGAGTCAGGTAACCTGCCCAGCTGGTGTGTGGACCAGATCAGTCTGGCTTCTAAGCCTCTGCTCTTTCCAAGGGGCCTTTGCTCCTTGGAAACCACCTTCTTCCCTTTCTAAGTCTGGCAGTGTCTGTGTGACATTTGGACTCCTCAGGGCTGACTTGTAATTCCTAATGAGATGAAGCCCTAGGCAGTGCAGCCTTGGGAGTCTGGGCCTCGCCTTGCTTCAGAACCAGCCAGCTGTCACTCTTACAAATGGGCCTTTCCTCTCCCTTGCTGGCATTTCCTCTCCCTTGCTGGCATTTCACCACTGGCTATGGCTGTCATATGCCTTCTCTCCCTGTCAGACCCCATCACACGTTTTCTCTGCAGGCCTTATCTCCCACAACACGAGAAGAGGGGTGCCTGGTAAGAGTTGCTCATATACACAGGTTGAATTTCACTCCAGCTGGTGTCTGCATCTCCTCTTCTGGCCCTTTACCTGCATTTCTGTCTGCATCCGCCTGCCTCCTCCACCTCCCCTCCATGCCTGCTGGCACCTTCTCTCAGTGCTACATGACTTGAAAAAAATCTTTTCCTTCAGTCAAAATTTTTTTTCTCTTTGGCAACTGTCAGTTTCTCTTGTTTTTATCCAAACCTACATGTTTAGACCTTCAGGTTACAGCAGGTTATAAAACAATATGTGTACTTGTCAAAAATTATTTTACAGTGAGAGAGTAAAACAGATTATTTGCATAGAAATGCCCAAAAGGATATATTCCAAAGTGATAAGACAGGATGTCTCTAAGTGGTGGAGTTTAACGTGAAGATTGTTGTTTATATTCTAACTCTCCTGCAGTGAACATATATGAATTATGTAAGGAGATAAAGGAGAAAAACAACATGTGCTGTTGAAGTCACACATGCTCATTATATGAACTATATAAACCACATTATTTGCAGTCTCGTGGTCCAGAGTTAATCTCTGTTAATTGTTGGTGTTATCTTTTAGTTTTTGTGTATACAACTCGCTGCTGCTATATTGAGAAAGGCCCTTGCTACAGCTCAGGCTGGTCAGCAACTTGGTGAGTAGTCCAGGCTGGCCTCGAGCCTGCAATCCTCCTGTGAATGGGGGATTATAGGTGTGTGCCACCACGTTAGACATACATACTTTTTTTGTTACCTTGATTCTTCTATGAGATTAAAACTTTGCAAGCATAACATATTTACATTGCTATATATCATGATGCACAGATACCGTGATTTCTTACCCATTCCATTTTATACATTTTTTTGGTTTTAGTTTTTTAAATTTAAGAATTAGTAGCAACCTTTGCCAATCTAACCAACTGAATAGAATAATTATATCCAAATTTCTTTCTTTTTTTCTTTTTTCTGCCTCTGGCCTCAAACTCACAATACTCCTGCCTCTGTCTCCTAAATTATTGGGATTATAGGCATGAGCCACCGTGCTGCGCTAATCCAAATTTCTGATTATTTAGAATTAATATCCAAAATTAGAATTAGGGACTCAAAAGCAAAGGGCAGAAATTTAGATGCTTGCTACACATTATATTATGTCTCAGGGACACTGGGCTATTATGCTTCTACCAGCAATGAAGCACTTGTCTTCCTGCCTAATAAGTCTAGCATGAGGTATTTCTGCAATGTTTCTCTTAATGGCAGAGTAGTTAATATGCACTTTTTTCCCCCCAGTTACTAGGGCTTGAGTCCAGGGCCTTATACATGGTAGGCAAATACTCTAGCACCACTGAGCTGCACCTCAGTTCCTTTTAATTTTTTGAGACCTGGTCTAGCTAAGGCTGCCTCTGGCCTTGAACCTGTGATCCTCCTTCCTTAGCCTCCCAAGTAGCTAGAATTACAGGTGCGTGCCATAGTGCCCAGCCTTAATGTACATGCATACTTCCTATCTATCTATCTATCTATCTATCTATCTATCTATCTATCTATCTATCTATCTATCTTGAGACAGAGTCTTGCTATGTAGCCCCAGCTGGCTTTGACTCACTATGTATCCCAGGCTGGCCTGAAACTTGTGGCAATCCTGCTTCTGCCTCCCTCGTGCTGGGAGTATTACCATGCTTGGTGGAGATGCTGGTTTTTTTTGTTTTGTTTTTTGTTTTTGTGGTACTTGGGGGTTGAACCCAGGGCCTTGTAAACACTGCAAATCTTATACCACTGGGTTGCACCCCTAGCCCATTTTTCATATTTTATGTGGAGTTAGGGTCTCGCTTACTTATGTGGGCTGCCTTTGGCCTTGAACTCATGATCCTCCTACCTCTGCCTCCTGAGATTACAGGGGTGTGCCACTGTGCCTGAGTGTTAGGGACTGAATCTGAGGCCTCCTGCATGCCTAGCAAGCACTCTAACATTGAGCTGCTTCCCAGCTCAAGATGCTGTATTTTTTATTACATCTGTCTTCCCTGGTAGAATAGGGATCCTGTGTTCACCATACCCAATAATGCAAACATTTATTGAATTATCTTTTTAAAAATATCTTATATTTGCCAAGTGTGGTGGCACACATCTGTAATCCCAGCACTCAGGAAGCTGATGCAGGAGGATTGCGAGTTTGAGGCCAGCCTGGGGTATACAATTCCAGGCCAGCAAGAGCCTGTTTCAAAAAATCACATATACAAAAAATTTCTTTAAAAATTTGCTATCAAACCAATAAGCTAAAATTTCTTGACTTTTGCTTTTTTTAAAAAAAGCTTTATTTAAGTATAATTTACATATCATAGAATTGACCAATTTTAAGTACTGTGTGCATTTCTTTGAACTTTTACAATGGTGCAACCATCACCACAATCCAACTTTAGAACATTTTCATCTCTCCTCCTTCTCTCACTTGTCTCTTTACATCCAGTCTCCACTGTCATTTATGGAAACTAGGTAACCACTGATCTGCTTTGTGGTGCTATGAAGTTTGCCTTTTCTAGAAATTTCAAATATATGAAGTCATACTCTCAGTGCACTGGATAGGACCTCTAGTTACAATGCTGATTAGAAATGGTGAGGGACGGGAACATCCTTGCCTGGCTCCTGATCTTACATGGAAGGCATTCAGTTTTTCCTCATAAATATGCTAACTATAGGTGCCCTCCATCAGATTAAAGAAGTGAGAATTATTACTTCTGACTTTCCTTGGGTGAGAATTATTGTGAATGGATGTTGTATTTTGTCAATGTGCTTTTAATTGTTTATTCAAGTCATATGTCATGTTACATTAAGTGACCTTTAGATTTTAAGCCAGCCTTCCATTCCTGGGATAAATTCCCCCTAGTCATTATGTAGAACCTTTTTTACATGTTGATGGAGTTGATGCGCTAATACTTTTTCAGCAGTTTGTACTGATGGTTAGAAGATGTACTGGTTTGTAATTTTCATTTCTTGGGATGTCTTTGTGGCTTTGGTATCAGGGTAATGAGTTTGGAAGTACTCTTTCCTATTAATTATTTTCTCAAAATATTTATGAAAGATTGGTACTGTTTTTTTCCTTAAATATTTGATAGAATTCACCAGCAGAGTCATCTGAACCTGGAATTTCTTAAGGGGGAAGATCTGTTTGTTTTTTTTTTTTGAGACGTGGTCTTACCCAGGCTGGCCTCAAAATTGCAATTCTTTTGCCTGTACCTCCAGGGTGCTAGGATAATGGGGAAGACTTTTAATAACTAATTTATGGATATATCTACTCTGATTTTCCACTTCTTCTTGAGTCAGTTTTGGCATTTTTTTTTTCTAGGATTTTGTCCTATTTTATCTAAGGTGTAAAATTTACTGAGATAAAAGGTTTTCATACTTCCTTAATCTCTACAGAGTCTATTGTAATGCCTCCTCTTTCATACTTGCTTGACTCTAATTTATGTCCTTCCCCTACTTTTGTCTAACTGAAGATTTTCCTCACCCCATCTTTCCAAAGAACCTTTTGTTTCATTAATTCCTTCATTCTTTTTCCTTTTCTCTAAATGAATTTCTACTTTGATCCTTATTATTTCCTTCTTCATACTTACTTTGAGTCTTATCTGCTCTTTTTCTAGCTTAAGATAGAAACTTAAATTATTGATGTTAAACCCTCCTAAGCCATAAATATCCCTCTAATCACTTGACTGTACTGCATCCCATGTATTTTCTTATATTCTTACAATTTCAAGATAATTTTTAATGTCCCTGTGGCTTATTCTTTCACCTATGAATCTTTAGGAGTATATTATCTAATTTCCAAATATTTTGGGATTCCCAGATTTCTTATTGATTTCTAATTTAATTCCATTTTGATGAGACAACAGATTTCATATTACTGTAATGCACTTGAATTTATCAAGTCTTACTGTCCTAATACATGGTCTATCTTAGAGAAGTTCCATGTCCACTTGGTAGTTTTTGTGGTTTTGTGGCACATTCTCTGATACTGATTAAATCAAATATTGGCTGTATTGTTCCAGTCTTCATTACCCTTTTTGCTGTTTTTGAGACAGGATATCACTACGTAGCTCAGGCTGGCCTGGAATCCATAATCCTCCTGCCTCAGACTCTGAAGTGCTGCGATTACAGATATGCACCACCCCATCCATCCAGCTTATATTTCTTATTCTTATTTGGTGTGAGACTGAAAACTACAGTATTTAGTCTACCTCCTTGAAATCAGAAGTTGGTCTATACTACTGCTGTTTTTTAGAAGTTTTGTTTACAGCCTAACGTGTAATTTGTAAATGTTCAATGGACATAAATCACAAGGGTATTTTTATCTATTTTGAAGGAATACTTTACTATATCTGCAAATAGTGGGTTTCAATGCTCCTATCCTTTTGAATTTTTGCTTATAAAACCTGATGTCCTGATGACAGCCTTTTAAAATTTTCTTTTCTTTTTTCCTTCTTTTTTTGGTGGTACTGGGGGTTGAACCCAGGACCTTGCGCTTGCATGCCCTGCAAGTGCTGGACCACTGAGCTGTACCCCAAGACCTTTTTTTTTTTTTTTTTTGAGACAGAGTCTTGCTAAATTACACAGACTGCCTCCAGCCTCGAACTTGCGCTCCTCCCACCTCCACTTCCTGAGCCGCTGGGATTACAGGCGTGCACCACTGCGCCCAGCTTAAATTTTCTTTTCATATTCAACCTCTGTTGTTTTTTGGTGGTGGTTGTCATTCTGTAACTGAATCTTTTTCTTTTAAAAATGACTTTATCCCTTTTACATTAATTGATCTAAAAATATTTGCCTTAGTTATTCATCATTAGTTCATGCTATATTTTATGTGTTTTTCTTTTTTTTTGTATGTGTGTATTTTGTTATTGAATTAAAATATTTAGAGTTTGGCTTTAGTATTATGTTTTAGTTAACATTTTAAACCCCAGCTTGATTCAGTAGCTTTTGAGAGTAATCTGTTGAGACTTGCTAATGAAACTTACACATGTATTTTCTTCCTTTTTCTGTGCCTCCTATTTTTAATTATTTTTAGAATTTACACACATTTCTTCCTCCTATCTCTGAATTTTAGTTACATTATTTTCCCAGCATATTCTATTCTGTTCTCAATCTTTTGATGCCCTTGTTTCACCTTAGTTTTATATTTATATAGACTGAATGCTCACTATTCTTATTTTCTACCATAACTGCTCCATTTCTGAGGTCTTTATTTGGGTTTTTCTCTTGGTTTTATGTTACATCCTTTTTACAGAGCTCAAAGGTTCTATGTTACCTGGAGTTCCTACATGTATGAAAATATCCACTTGAATCTTTATGCCTGAATATCATCCTGGCTTAGCATAAAATTCTTGGGTATAATAGGATTTCTTTCTCTGAGAAAGTTGCAAACATTATCTTATGGTCTCTTAGCATTTGATTTCCCCCACCCCTGTCTTATGATCTGCATTTTTAAAAAATGGGAAAAAAAATCCAAAACAAAACCAAAATAAGCATTCATTTATACTTGCAGTCTCATGAATTCATTGTTAGTATTTTATGGATATAGTGTGACTTCCGACCTTTCATATTCAGGTCTTTTATTTCAAAAAAACTTTCTATTATCTTTGAAAAAATATATATTCCATGCTTACATGGGTTGTACTGTGTATATGTACTACAGTTTTATTAATTTTCCCATTTGATATTTAAGATTGTCTCTAATTTTTTATTATTATAAACATCCACAGGTGTTCTTAAATTGTACTGATGCTGCTTCATACGATCAATAAACTAATTCCTAGTACGGAGGCGCAGTGCCAAAAACCTTGAAGTCATGCTTGTGGATCCACTTTCTTGTCTTCTCTTCCGATGTAGTCATGCTTAAGACACTCAACATATGGTGAAAGAGGCGAAGAGTTTCCAGGACATTGATATAAAAATGAAACCTCAGTTTTGTGGCTAAGTAGACTAAGGAAATCTCCATATTAAAAAAAGGATTGGTGATGGCATGTTCTGCACTCTCAGAAAAGATGTTAAAGGCATCATGGTAAAGGGATGAAAGGGTACAGTCTCCTTGGAGGACTATTTCATGTTACTGCTTCCTGTATATCCCTCCAGATCTGCTCTGCCCCAGGAGGCTGCCAGAATGGGCAACATCAGGGGCTCCCTTGTCTTTTGGGCTCTCACTGGAGGCCAGTAGGTGGCACCAACAGCTGCTGAGGGATATGATGGAAATGAAGTTGGGCATGCCTTTTTTTTTTCTTCTTTTTTTTTTGTGGTACTGGGGGTTGAACCCAGGGCCTCATGCTTGCATGCTTTTCAAGTGCTGGACCACTGAGCTGCACCCCCAGCCCATTGTTTTCCTTTTTTTGTTTTGAGACAGTGTCTCGACAAATTACACAGACTGCCTCTGGTCTCCAACTTGTGATCCTCCTGCCTCTGCCTCTTGAGCTGCTGGGATTACAGGCTTGTGCCACTGCGTCTGGCTAAATTGGGCACGCTTTCAACAGCCCCCTTTCAGTTAGGTTGCCTTAGGTTGGCAAAATCTCATTACTGACAATCACAGGTCTTGTCAAGTGGCCCCTTCCATACAGTTGCTCTCTTCCGGTTCTGGTCATGGTTTCATTTCCTTGTCCCTTTAGGCCAAGGCATAGATATGGATCCTCAATGTTGATCATTTTAGGGGTCTACAATTTTGCTTGGTTTGTCTGAAACTCTTACACTTTGGAACCTTACAGATAACTAGTTTGAGTATGCTTATCTGCTTGCTACAGTTCCAAGAGGGAGAAGGACCTGGCAATCCACTCCCAAGGCAATCCCTAAACAGTCCACCATTGAAAACCCTATGAGGGTCACTGTGAGTTGGATACCGACTCCATGGCACCTAATAACAACAGTTCCGAGAATTTATCCTATATAGGTTAAAAATGAAAGGATAGTTCACTATAACACTTAAATTTTGAAATGTTAGAAATATGTCATAAAATAGAGGATTAGAATATAATGGTCCAACTATACAGTGGAATATTATACAGCTACAAAAATATGAGCCATTAGATATATCACAGGATAATGTATCAAGTATAGTAGTGTGGAAAAGGCAAGATACCAGTGAATACAGTATGCTACCATTTAAGTAAGAAAAAATAGACAAAATAATGTATATATGTTTGCATATATACACAGATATGGAGAGTCAGTTTTTGGAAAAGCACGTAAGAAAATGATAAAATTGGCTGCTTCTAGGGAGGAGAATTGGGGTAGCAAACTTTTTACTTTTTTCTTTTGAATATTATATTACATGAATACATTAATGGTAAGGATTAACTGAGAGTCTTAAGGAAACAAGGAATAAGGAAGAAACAGGAATTGCTAAAGGAATCACTATAAAATGTTGGGAAAAGCCAGCAAATTATATAATTTCTGAAATATTCCAAGAAAGGAAATTGTTGATTAATTTCATAACATAGTCCCTTCATGGAATTTTCCCCTTAATAGTATATATAGAAGTTATTTCTTATACAGAGTTGAGTGTATAAAACAATGCATGATTATGATTTCTTTTTCCTTTTTTTTTTTTGAGATAGATAGGGTCTTGCTTCATATCCCAGGCTGGCCTGGAATCACTGTATAACTCACAGTGGCCTTGAACTTTGTGTGTGTGTGTTGTACTGAGGGGTTCAACCCAGGGCCTTGGGCATACTCTGCGAGTTCTCTACCACTGAGCTGCACCCCTAGCTCTTTTCTTATTTTTTATCTTGAGACAGAATATCGGTAAGTTACACAGGCTGCCTCTGGCCTTGACCTTGTGATCCTTCTGCCTCTACCTCCCTAGTTGGTGGGATTACAGGTGTATGCCACTGCATCTAGCTCTTTTTTCTGCCCCGTTTTTTTGTTTTGTTTTGTTTTGTTGCACTATGGTGGGGTTGAACCCAGGGCATACTAGGGGCCAAGTCCTCTACCACTGTGATGCACCCCCAGCCTCTTTTATTTTGAGACAGTATCTCACTAAATTGCACAGGCTGTCTCTGGCCTTGAACTTATGATTTTTCTGCCTCAGCCTCCTGAGTTGCTGGAGTTATAGGCATGCACCACAGCACCTAAGATTTGTTTTAAACATGATCATTTTTATTATTTAAAGGAGCTTTAGTTCCTATAGCCGCCTCCTTTATCTGCAGAGTTTACTGACATCACTAAGTAGTGGTGTAACTGTTCCATGACCTTGGATTCCATGAAAGCTGTGGCTTATTAAAGGAAATGGGACATGAAAAGACTTTACCAAGAAATCAGTGAGGAAAAGACAAGCCTGCTCAGAGAAGTATTCCTTTAACTAAAGTTGGTTAAATCAATCATATTTTTAAAATCCTATCCGGAAATGAAAAAAATAGAAAAGGACTTTTTAAAGGTACCCCAGTTAAAAAGTTCCACCAGACCCAGTGAGACTCACTCACCCTTCTTGGAACTGTGCTTGGGCAGATTCCTCTGCGACAAGAGTTTCATATTCCTCAGCAGCAAACCTGTCCCAGTCAGAGGGCTCTGGCCCGTCGTTCTCAACATCCTGATTGGAAAGAGGATAGCCACAGGAAAAGAAAATAATCAAGGAGGAAAAATTGGAGGTGGGTCATCACAAATGTTGTATATTACTGAAAAAGAACTTAATAAAACTGTTTTACTTCAACTTCAACATGTTAAAAGATGCTAAGGTAACATTCCTAGGGTGATTTTCTGTACCTCAAATCACAAGGTTGTACCTGGTTAGCAGCGAGATTTTTTAATGTCAAGATTTCAAGACTTTTTTTTTTTTTTTTTTTTTTTGAGGCAGGGTCTCACTGTGTAGCTACCACATCTGGCTTATGTCAAGATTCTTTAGCTTTGTAATCAAAGATGTTTCTCTAGTCTCTCTGCCCTGGCACTTTGCATAGCAGCTGTGTAGAGTGACTTATGGTTTGTATATGCCCACTTTTCCTCTGGCAATGCTTTCTTTCTTTCTTTTTTTTTCCTTTTTTTTTTTTTTTTTTTAATCTTACATATAGCCCAGGCTGGCCCTGAAGTTGCTATGTAGCCTCTAGACTGGCTCTGAACTCACGATCCTCCTGCCTCTACCTCCCAAGTGCTGGGATTACAGGTGTGTACCACCATGCCTGGCTTTTCTTTGGCAAATTTTTATTATTTCTTTAAAAGGTAGCTCAGAAACCACATCATCAGTGGTGTCTTCCTGGAAACAACCCTTATATCCCAATCATTCCCTTCTCTCTACACACTTTGGTTGGGGCCTTTTGCTGTGCTACCTTTGTCATCTCAGTATCTCTTCAACATAGTGCCTGGAATTTATTGAGCATGTTCTGACTAATATTGTCACAGATCTAAACAAATTTAGATAATTACCACCTCATAAAGGAAAGTCAAATTTAAGCTGTGTGCTGGCATATACCTGTAATCCTAGCATTCAACAGTCTGAGGCAGAAGGATTCAGAGTTTTAACACCACCCTGGGCTACATGGAATCTGTCTCAAAAATCAAAAACCACCACCACCACCACCACCGCCACAACAACAACAACAACAACAACAAAAAAAAAAAAAAAAAAAAAAAAAAAAAAAAAAAAAAAAAAAAAAAAAAAAAAAAAAAAAAAAAAAAAAAAAAAAAAAAAAAGGAAGAAAGGTAAAATTTAAAGGCAAAAACAACACAAAATAAAGGCTACAAGCCAGGTATGGTGGTGCATGTCTGTAATCCCAGTTTCTTGGGAGGTAGAGGCAGCAGAATCACAAGCTTGAGGACAGAGGCAGCCTACATAACTCGACGAGAGTCTGTCTCAAGATGGTAAATAAAAAAAAGGGTTGCAGTACATGCTCAATGTTACTACACTTGCAAAGTATGTGCAAGGTCCTGGGTTCAGTGCTCTAAAATAAAATACAAGGCTGTACACTTTCTTCTCTATATGGGCAGTGTCTTGGATAACATGCTCCAATGTAAAATGTCTTCCCAAGCTGACTATGAGTTAATATTGCCTGGCTGAGAATCAGTTATGCCTAGAAGAATGTAAGTACCTAAATGTAGAATATACAATGTGTTACTTACTATATTTAATCCATTTTAAGACCCCCATTCCACACTTTTAATATTTCTGAAACTGCTATGCATCTTAGATGTAAAATTGACAACTTTTAATTTATTTTTGCTTAGAGGTAACATAAAGTAATAGGGCATGCAGTGAAAATGCACCTTGATATGCCCCAAAGCCACCTGAGTATTTGTTCTCAGAAGGTGATCTTTGTGTTCTTACTACTATTTAGGTCAACTAGTGATGCAACATGTGGAAGAAAAAAAGACTAAAAAGCTTCCAGTGCTTGTACCATCACTTAATTGAAATAGTTCCTTCCCATTGGCACAATCTTTTCTTTTTTCCTTTTTTTTGCGGTATTTGGGGTTGAACCCAGGGCCCTCACACATCCTAGGCAAGTGCTCTACCGCTGGGCTGCACTCTCAGCCTATTTTTTATTGTTTTGAGACATGGTCTTGCTGAGTTACACAGGCTGCCACTGGCCTCAAACTCACAATTCTCCTGGTTCAGGCTCCAGAGTTACTGCGTTTACAGGCATCTGCCACCTCACCTGGCTCAATTTTTACTTCTCAAATGGAGGGAGGTAGGACCAAGTGGTGATAATTCTGTTTTTTTGTACTGGACATGGATTGTATGTCCAGGGTTTACTGAAGGTCCAGCAGGTTTGTGTGCATGGGGAAGGGTGGTTATGTCTATTCAGATGTAGAACATTTAAAACCAATAGTCATGCACAGTAATCATTAACCCTTGAAAAAGTATGATATTATCTGAAGGTGTCTATCATGGACAACTGGATTTCACTTAGAAGGGGAAACCTACTTACTATGAAATTCCAGAAATGCATGGTAGAAGAAAGGCCAATATAGTTTCTAATACAGATGTGCCTATTGATGTATTTTTTAAAGTCTGAAGGACACATTTTTTTGCAAAACTACTTTTTCAAAACTAGTTTCTGTAAGTAAGTACAATGGTGACACAGGGCACTTGATGGAAAACCCTTAGGCAGATGCAGATCATTTGAACTTGAAGACTGGCTATAGACAAATGTGCTCTCAGGCTTTTATTTTCTTTTTTCATGGTCCTGGGGATTGAAACCTGGGCATCCTACACATTCTCTCTCTTCAGTATTTGATAAAATATTTTAAATGTCATCTTTTTAAATATGGAGATTCCTACATGCAGAGATCATTTTAATATATAGTGCCCAGCTCTTGATAGGCATAGCCCTCAAAGTTAAACTTATACTGGTACCTTCTGGACTGCAAAGGGATCTCTCTGTTCATGGTCCAAGTATTTCTCCAGGTTAAAGAAAGTATCATAGAAGATGTGAGCCATCCTACATCTCTTCAGATCTCTGAGAGTTATTTTGCCTATGTAAAAGCAAATACACGTGGTAAATCTTATGAAGAACTGTTTTGCAAGACAAGCAGTAAGTCTCCTAACAAAGAAAAGCCTGGAACTGGACACATTCACTGCCGAATTCTGTCAGACCTTTAAAAAAGAAGTAATACCAATGTCCCTCAAACTATTGCATAAAATAGAAATGGAAGGAGGATTCATAGTGAAACTGAATGAAAACAACAGCAACAACGAAAATTATAAAATGATTTCCCTGATTAACACAGATGCAAAAATTCTAATTATAATATTTGCAAAGGAAATTCAACAACACATTCAAAGAACAATACACCATGATCAAGTTGGTTTCATTCCAAAGATACAAGGATGGCTCAACACAATACAAATCAATAAACATACATAAATAGAATGAGGGACAGATACCATGTGATCATCTCAACAGATGCAGAAAAACACACTACATCCCTCCATGATAAAAGCCCTGAAGAAAACAGGAATAGAAGGAACATACCTCAACATGATAAAAGGTATATATGATAAACCGACAGCCAACATTATACTAAGTGGTGAAAAACTGAAAGCATTTCCTCTAAAATCAGGAATGAGACAAAGGTGTCCACTCTGTCCCCTCTTAGTTAATATAATGCTTAAATTCTTAGCCAGAGGAATAAGGAAAGAGAAAGAAATAAAAGGGATAAATAGGAAAGAAGTCAAATTATCCCTATTTGCAGACAATTTCATATTATACTTAAAAAACCCTAAACACTACCAGAAAACTCTTAGATCCACCACTTTTAGCAAAGTAGCAGTATACAAAACCAAAATACAAAAACCAGTAGCTTTTTCCATATAATTATATTGTGTACTTTGCTCCTATTCACTCCTTCCTTACCGCTTCCTGTTGCTCTTTCCCCCTCTTGCTTTTCCCCTCCTGTCTATAAATACTTCCTTTTACTGTCAAATTTCACATACACATGTTTTGTTTTTTTCAAATCTAGATTCTGCAAATGAGAGAACGTGCTTTTGAGTCTGGCTCAATTTGCTTAATATGATGATCTCCAATTCTATCCATTTTCCTGCAAATGACATTAATTTCATTCTTCTTTATGGCCAAATAAAATTCCATAGAATGAAAACTTTAAAACACCAAAGCAGGAAATTGAAGAAGACACCAGAAGGTGGAAAGACCTCCTGTATTCATGATTGGCAGAATTAATATTGTGAAAATGGCTATATTACTGACACTAATCTACAGAATCAATGAAATCTTCATAAAAATTCCAATGACATTCTTCACAGAAGTAGAAAAAACAATCCTAATGTTCATACAAGCCTGTAGCCATACCACTGTGGCATCTGATCCCATCAGATCTCAGAAGCTAAGCAGGGCCGGGCCTGGTTAGTACTTGAATGGGAGACCGCCTGGGAACACCGGGTGCTTTAGGTTTGGGAGAAGGACCTGGCAACTCCCAAAAAACAATCAGGCATTGAAAACCTTATGAATAGCAGAGAAGCACGACAATAGTGTTTTGCCTGTTGTATGTAGGGTCGCTATTAGACACCCATTTGACAGCACCTAACAACAATGTTCATACAGAAGAACAAAAGACCCTAGATACCCAAAGCAATCCTGAGCAAAAACAGCAAGGCATAAGGTATCACAATACCTGGTTTCTTTCTCTCCTTCCTTCCTTCCCTCTTTCCTCCATCCTCCCCCCTCCCTCCCTCCTTTCCCTCCTTCCGTAGTACTAGGGGGCTGAACCCAGGGCCTTGCACCTACTTTGCAAGTGCTCTACCACTGAGTCACATCACCATCCCATTTTATATTTTTTATCTTGAGTCAGAGTCTCGCTAAGTTACACCGGCTGCCTCTGGCCTTGAACTTGTGATCATCCTGCCTCCTCCTCCTGAGTCGCTGGGATTACAGGTGTGTGCCACTATGTCCAGCTCACAATACCTGATTTTAAACTATACTACAGAGCAATAGTAACAAAGACCATCATGGTAATGGCACACAACCAGACATGTAGACCAATGGAACAGAATAGAAGACCCAGATATAAGCCCACATAGCTACAGCCATCTGATTTTCAAGAAAGGTGTCAAAAACATATGCTTAAAAAAGATAGCCTCTTCAACAAAAGGTCCTGGGAAAACTGGATATCCACATCTAGAAGAAAGAAACTACACTCCTCTCTCTAACCCTGTATAAAAGTCAACTCAAAATGGATCAAAGACTTTAACATAAGACCTGAAATTTTGAAACTATTAGGGGAAAACAAATGGAAAACACTTCAAGATACAGGCATAGGTGAGAACTTTCTGCAAAGGACTCCAATAGCTCAGGATGTAATAGCAAGAACTGACAAATGGGATTACATAATATTAAAAAGTTTCTGCATAACAAAGGAAACAACAGAGTGAAGAGAGCCTACAGAATGGGAGAAAATCTTTGTAAGCTATATATCTGACAAGAGATTAATATCTAGGATATATAAAGAACTAAAAATAACACCAAAACCCCCAAATAACTCAATACACGGGCAAATGAACTGAACAAACAGTTCTAAAGAAGTGCAAAAGGCCAACAGATACATGAAAAAAAAAATACTCAACATCTTTAGTCAGTAGGGAAACGCAAATCAACACTACCTTGAGAGTCTACCTCACCCTACCCAGAATGGCTAGCATCCACAAAAGAAATGCTGACGAGAACGCAGTGGGGAAAAGAGCCCTTACACACTGCTGGTGGGAAGTAAAGTAGTGCAGTCACTATGGAGATCAGGCCTGCAGCTATAGCCCTGTGGCATCCGATCCCGTCGGATCTCAGAAGCTAAGCAGGGTCAGGCCTGGTTAGTACCTGGATGGGAGACCGCCTGGGAACACCAAAAGCTGTAGGCTTGGGAGAAGGACCTGGCAACCCCCTCCCAAAAATCAATCTGCCATTGAAAAACCCTATGAACAGCAGAGAAGCACTGACAATAGTGTTTCCCCTGTTGTACAGAGGGTCGCTATGAGTTGGATACCGGCTCGACGGCACCTACCAACCAACAACCATGGAGATCAGTATGAAGGTTCATCAAAAACTAAAAATAGGTCTACCATATGATCCAGTCATACCATTCCTGGGTACACACTCAAAGGACTCTTAAGTTAGCATATCACACATATACCTCCACATCCATATTCATTGTGGCTTTGTTCACAATAACCTGCTTGTGGAATCAGCTTAAGTCCCCATCAATGGATGAATGGATAAAGAAAATGTGGTATATATACTTTTTTTTTTCAGTACTGCAAGGTTGAACCCAGGGCCTTGTGCATGCTAGGCAAGTACTCCACAACTGAGCTGGACTTGTAGTCCCATTTTTATTATCTTATTTTATAGCACTGGGGGGTTGAACCCAGGGCCTCTCACATACTTTGCAAGTGCCCTGCCACTGATCTGCACCCCCAGCCCATTCTTAAATTTTTTCTTTTGAGACAGGGTCTCGCTAGATTGTACAGGCTGCCTTTGGCCTTCAACTCAAGATTTTTCTGCCTCTGCCTCCCAAGTTGCTGGGATTATAGGTATCGACCATGGCACCTAGCTGCAGTGGAGTCTTATTCTGTCACAAAGAACAAAATTATGTCATTTGCAGGAAAATGGATGGAACTAAGAACATGATGTTAAACAAAATAAACAATACTCAGAGATATAAATATTGCATATTTTCTCTCAAATGTTGACTCTAGATTTAAACACATACACACGTCTACACCCGTACCACCCTGGTGTCCGATCTCATCAGATCCTGGAAGCTAAGCAGGGTGGGGCCTGGTAAGTCCCTGGATGGGAGACCGCCTGAGAATACTGGGTGCTGGTGGCTTGGGAAAAGGATTCAGCAGCCCATTCCTGGAACAATCAGCCATTGAAAACACTATGAGAGGAGGGGAAAGAAGACGGCAGATGGATAAGAGCCATGCTTCAATCTGAGTGGAAAATAGGGAAAACTGAAATTCTCTATTCCAAACAAAACAAAAGGAATGGAGTACAGCTTTAATTATCAAGAAAAATGGAATGGTATAAGGACAAATGACCAAACAGCAGAGACTAAAATGATGGAGAAGAGGATGAAATGGCAGGACCACTCTCCATAATCCTTAGTCCCAGGGAAGATTGCAGCAGAGGGCTTGGGAGGATATAGAGCCCTTTGGAAGGTGCACAGACTCAGTGAGGCCATCCCTGACTGTGTGTGTTTGGCAGGGAGAAAGCTGGTGCCACCTGCAAGGGCATGGGGCTGAAGAGACCCACCAGGGCCATCCCTGATGCTGGGCGGCTGGTGGAGGGCAAGGTGAAGATGCCAGCAAGGGCACATGGCTGAACAACAACCTAGTGTGGTTTTTCCTGATGGTGAGTGGCTGGAACGAGGTATGGCAGGGCACTTGGCAAGGACATATGGCTGAAGAAAGTGTGACAGGGCCCTTTCAGAAGGTCACAGCTGGTAGGAGGGAAGGTGGACAAAGTGGAGATCTGTAGAACTCTCCCAGGAAGAGGCCAGGTGACATGGCCTCACTGGGTCTCAGACCTGGGGAGTTTTCTTTTCTTTTCTTTTCTTTTTTAATCAGGGAGAGATGGTCACTGTCCTGGCCTTTGGTGGCATGGGAACTGTGAGCCAAATGGAAACTGAAAAATGGCAAGTTCAGGGAACAGGGGAGCACGACACGTGCAGCTGGATCCCTGAGTCTAAGAATGCTTGTTGAGAATAAGGTACATCTGGGGTTTGGTAGGGCTTGTGATGTGGAGTAGTGCCAGGGGGCTGGGGAGCCTAAGACACATGGTTTAGACTGTGGTGCGATTGGGGGCTGGGAATGCAGAAGGGGAGAAACTGAGGGGGCAGTGCTGAATGCAGAGGTTTCAGCAGGAGCTAGGCATTGGACACCAAAGCTGCAAACTACAGGGGTGGGGGAGGGAGAGAGAAGCACCAGCGATCCATCTACATCCAAACTCTTGGGAACATCTGGGGGAGAATCTCTTTATACATGGAAGAAATGGGACCTACCACCCAAACCACACAATGGGCAAGCCTCAGCAGAAAAACATGAAACTTGAAAGGACATGCTGGATGGGGAGATCCTATAGACCAAAGCACCTCAACACATAATGTCAGGATAACCAGATTCCTGGAGATGTCTGAAAGAGAATTTAGAACCCTGCTTATAAATATGTTAAAAGACCTCAAAGACACCACCATGAAAACAATTGATTCACTGGACAAAAAGGTATCTAATTTGGAAGAACAATTCTCTAGAGAAGAAGAATCAAACAGAGGTCCTTGAGATGCAAGGAAAATTAAGCCAACTTTGCATTATGGTAGAATCTTTGGTCTCAAGACTAAACAAAGCTGAAAACAGGATAGCTGAAGCTGACGAAAATGTAGAAGACCTTATTTACTCATATGCCAAGATAGAAAGAATGATGAAGCAGTATGACCAAGATTTCCAAGAGATATTCAATAAAATGAGGAAATGAAACCTGCAAATTCAGGGGATCCATGAAGGAGCCAAAAGCAACGCAAGAGGATTAGGAAATTTATTCAAAGAAATATTAGATGAAAACTTCTCAAACCTAAGGCAAAAGCTGGATACCTATACAACTGAAACATTCAGAACCCCAAACAGAGTAGACCAGAACAGATCCTCCCCACGACACATTATAATTGGAATGCTAAATCTAGAGAGCAAAGAGGCTATTCTAAATGCTATGAGAGAGAAATGCCAACTTACTTAGAAAGACAAACCCATCAGATTAATAGCAGACTTCTCAACAACAGTACTGAAGGAAAGCTTGGGCAGATAGGCATCCAAGCTATGAAAAAGAATAACTGCCAACCAAGATTACATTATCCAGCGAAGTTACCTTTTAAAACAGATGGTGAGTACAAGACATTCCATGACAATTGCCTTGTTTAAATGATTTGCAGCCACTAAGCCAGCATTGCAGAGGACCCTCAATGAAACACCACATAAGAGGGAGGTAAGACAATCCCACATATGGAATCAAAGAAATGAAAAATAAATGGGAAAAAAAGAAAAAAAAAAAAAAAA
>VMDO01015776.1:0-50020 GCA_007922755.1 Pedetes capensis
TAATCTAATGACAACTCCCCCGGGGTTCTATAATTTTAGGTGTTGTGTCTATAGAGTATTTCTTTCTGATCTCCCCTACTTCTTCATCCTTAAGTATAAATGAAGCCAGCACTGGAATCTGACAAAAGTAGTTCCTAGCCAGGATATGTTTGTGTCTGATCTTGTGAATAAATAAGCGTCCATATCCCTGCAAAGAAAAGAAAATTAAATTCCATTAAATGTCACAGATATATTTTGCTAGATAAAAACACTATTATGCCTCTGTATTTGTTCATCTGTTCATTTAGCCAAGAGTAGATGTTTATTTTTCTCTCACATTATTAACTACGTTTCAGGGCTCAGATCTTGTGATGTTTCAATCTGGAACCCTTCTCTGATTCTCCCTCTGACCTCTCTAAGACCAAACCACTGCTAGCTACCAATCCAATAGTCATTCTCACTCTCATTTGTATTTACAGGCTCAGTTTTGTATAGGGTAGGATGTACCTAGATTTCTAGCTTTTATTCTAGTTAGGGGTGGCATGTAACAAGTAACCAGTTTACACACAAACACGCACACACACACACACACACATGGATAAAATGTACAGGAAAACTTTTTTAAAAGATTTTTAAGAATGGGAAGACACATCTTTCAAGTACCTTTAATCTTTCCCCTAACCTGGGTGTAGATACAATGCAAGAGATGAAGTTGTTATCTTATCTCTAAGCGTCCACAAGCATGAGGGAGAAAGCCAAAGGTTAAAGATGGTTGAGGGAAAAGTTAGAGGGTCTGAGTTTCTGAGAACATTGTGGAACCACTACAGTAGCCCTTGACTGCCAATCTCTGGACTTCTTGATATGTAAGAAAACTAAACTCAAATTTTATTTGGTCCCTATAAATTGATCATTCTCTTATTATAGCTGAATCCCAGTGCAACCAAAATAATGAAAAATTATGTTCATTACATTTGTTTGTCTTCCTTCAAGCATGTTGCAGTTATTTTGTTGGGTGAGAAAAAGGTGGCCCTTTTCCCAATCACTTAGAGAAAGAACTTTTTGCAATGTTGCTTTATAATGGGGTAGGGAGACCTATGTGTCTCTGTGTGGTGTATGAGCCCGTGTGTATGGTTGGTATTTTAATTCCAACAAATCAAAGTGCCTGTGGCAGAGAAGATTACCAGGAATTGTAAATTAACATAATAATGCTGTAATTTTTTTATTAGCATTTGAAATCAGCTTAAAAGCCCAATAGTAAAATAAGCTCCCATTGCAGTAGTTTTGATTGCTAAGCATTTTTGTTATATCATTGGTAGATTTGTGTGGTATAAAACAGGTGATGAATGAACCTTAAGGCACTGTTTTTAAGAAAGTACAGCATTTACTATACAAGTAATTTCTCCTTAGAAAATTAATAGAAGTAACATTTCAAAATGAAATTTAATAAATAAGAAATAATACTTTCAAAAATAAACTCAGGTTAAATTAATAAATACCATCTTTTCTCTTTACTACTCTTATTCAGACCTCTTTTCAAGCAAACCACAACTATGATCTGTACCGCTTCATAAAATTTATTTTCTGAGAGTAAGACATTCCCCCACTAACATTTCTTCCTGGGGCCAAATCCAGTGTAAAAGAAAGCTCTATGGAAAAGGAGTGGAGGATTTGTTATTCTTACAGAAAGTATTCAGTAGGAATAGACAACTAATTTTAAAGTTTCCTCTTTACAGACAAATTTGCATTAAACTGTCTTTGTCTCACAAGTTCTTAGCCCATATTTCATTCAAGGAAACCTAACATATTTCTCTTATGCCACATTAATTTATACATGTACAGAACATTATACATGTACAGGTTTTCACAGTACTTTTATTGAATTAAAAATCATTAAAGCTGAGTTAAGCATATTATGGTACATACATACTTCAAAGGAACAGTAAGTAACTCTTAAAGAATAATAATATGGAAAAGATATCTACTATCTATTGTTAAGTAAAGCAAAAAAAGTTACAGAGTCATTTTACATTAAATAAATGCTACAAATACACACACACACACACACACACACACACACACACACACGCACACCAAAAACTGGAAGTCCTAGAAGGATTTCAATCAATTGTACATAAAAATATCAGCTATCACTGGACTGTAGAGATAAGGATAGATATCAAGAAACTTTTATTTGTTAATCTTTTATTCTTTTCATATTTTTAAATCAATAATGTGTTGCTTTTCTTATAACTACAAATGAAATGCACCAAAAAATTTTAAAGTACTTTCATATATGCACTTACAACTCAAGTTGATTCATGTCAAACACTACGTCAATAGCTTTAAATGGTGGTCTAGTAAGTCCTCAAAGCTTCCCTATGACAAGATACCATTATCTTCCTTTTGTAGATGAGAAAACCTGGGCATTAAGACATTAACGAACTTGCCCAAACCTAGCCCATAAGACATAGAGCCAGAAATCAAGGTCAGGACTATTTTCATTCTTTTCACTGATTCCACATTTTTAGCTAATATTCTAAAAATTTAAGAGGCAAAGAGGGCAGGCCTTAATATTCAAAATGCTGTTAGTGGCAAAGATACAAAAGAACTGGGTCAAGACTGTAGATTTTTAGCCCATGATTCATCCTACTTTGGCCCATATGCACACTATGAGAGATTGATCCACCTCACTTAAGATTAACAGATCAGAAGTCTTCTTCCATGCCTTCCTATAACTTGTGAGTTTACAAAGACTCAAAATTACTTTAAATTTCAAGTATTTTTTACTCTCTATGAAAGCAAATATCACTATATGTTAAGAAATTCTGGAGGCCAGGTGCGGCAGTGCGCGCCTATAATCCTAGCGACTTGGGAGGCAGGGGTAAGAGGATGGAAAATTCAAGACCAGAGGAGAGATCCTATCTCAAAAAGTAAAAAAATGTGCTGGGGGTGCAGCTCAGTGGTACAGCACGTGGAAAGCATGCAAGTGTGAGGACCTGGGTTCAACCCCCAGTATTGAAAATAAAAGAAAAAGAAAAAGAAAGAAAAGAAAAGAAATTCTGGAAATGTATTAACTTACTGTAAAAAAAAACCAAACAATTCTTTAACTAGACTGAATAATATTGCTTAAAAGTGACCCAAGCTGAAAACCATTTAAAAAGGCAAATATTTTTTAAGTTTGTCTGGTTGAGAAACTGCTTTATTTATGGAAATTCAGAAAGATTGGCATCTTGAAGGTAGAAATGCATGTGAGTAGAACACTTAATTTGATACTGCAAAAATTTGATTAAATACAAAGGGATTTGTGTGGATTAATTGAAGAAGCGCCAGAATATCAGCTTTGGGAATGAACTTCAATCTCATTATGGGTCCTAGATGAAATCATATTGCTGGTATTGGCTATGCTTCCAGCGATTAAATATTTATGAGGCAGCTTAGTTTACTAAATATAACATTTAATATAGCTTCAGTTTCTTGCTGGACTATTTTCAATCCCTAGAGTGAAATTTTTCTTAGTCTGGCTTCTTAAAATTCTGAAAAATTATCAAAAAAGGCTAAAAATCTACATGGTTTCTTCTTTTACACCATTCCCCACTCTTGCCTAAAATAACAAAGAATAGCACTAATCAAAATGACTATTATATTTTCTGTCATTTCTTTATTTTCTTTTAGCTGGTATCTTTCATGGAATTAAAGATACAGCAATTTAATCAATTGAAGGCAAAGAATCATTATTAGCTTTTGGGATCCTAGGGTTTCTTAATGTAAATGAGCTGTCTAGGAATTCTTCAGGGACCCCTTAACTTTGTTCATCAAAATGTTTTACGGATTATATCTTGTAAGTAACTAAAATTAAGTGGCTTTTAATTTTTGCAGTGCATTCTCCACTCCTAGTTAGTTGGAAGCAAATGAAAAATAGAACTTCATCAGTATGATTTCCATTTACAACAAATAATTATGAATAAAATTCATTTGACAATTGAGTGTGCTTTTAGGCAGACTCATGATGCTTACTCGAAGAAGCACAGATTCTGTGTTCCGTAATTCCTATGTTGTTGATGTTAGGTGCTGTCGAGTTGTCCAACTCATAATGACCCTATGTACAACAGAATGAAACATTCTCCTATTCTGATGCCAGACACACAGTCTTTTTTATGTTTAAGCTCAGTATTGCAGACACTGTGTCAACTCAGGTAGTTGAGGGTCTTCCTTTTTTTGGTTGACCTACCATTCTCCCAAACATGCTATCCTTCTCCAGGGATTGGACTCTCCAATGGTAAAACATTCATTTATTCAACAGACACTTTTCAAACTAGTCTGTGACAGGCATTATTATAGTTACTAAAGCTACAGATACAAATAAGTGAAACAAAATCCTTGCCTTCATGGAATTTGTTGTGGAATTAATGTGCTTAACTTATCGTTAGAAGAGAGGGATATTGCATCCGGGTACATATATTTTCTAATGTCTTATCTTTGCCTGTTACATGTCTTAGGTTCCTTTTAATTTTAATCTTTGCCAACCATACCATGAACATATTCTTATCACTGTTAATCAAAAAATTCTGTTTCTTAATTCAATGGAAATTTTAATCATTCATAGACTGTATTAAAATGAAGTTACTACTTCTAATAATTCTAATGACTACATTAACTTCCCAAAGAAAGTTCAATGTCTTACCTCTTCAATACTCATTAGCCTGAGATGAGCAGGCTCTTCATCTTTGGTGAGAAGAATGCAGTTCCAGGGGGACCACTCCACAGACTTATCCCATCTGGCCATGACCAGGTCATTGAGATTGTTCCATGCACTGAGGACTGATTGGGATGCCCAGATGTTCTCTACCAGGTACTGAATATCTTGCAGCTGCATAACAAAATAAGTTTGAACAATGATTTTGTTTTATCTTTTTAAAAGATTATTATATTACTTAAGAAAATAATTATATTGGGGGATTTAAAGTGGAATATTATTTTATGAGGTTTCAGTGGCCCATAGCCCCTTACTTTTTTGTTTTTACCAAATTTATGTTCATTTTACCTATTACTAGTATTACTAGTCTAAAGTTGTGATCCATCTTTAACCCAGAGTAAGGTGTATATATTTCTTCTAGTATGCTAAAATGTTATTAGTAACTATCATCTTATTTTTCAGGGTCTTGGTGTTCTAAGGCTTTATTCCCATTTCACAAATGAGGAAACTGAGATTTAATAAAGATGAAGCAATTAACTTAGTGTTAAAGATTCCGTTGTTTCTGTGAAAAAAAAGAGGGAAAGGTGGAGAAATGAAATATGTGTTTAAAACTTTTTAAAAATGGAAATTGTACTAGTTAAAACCCCTGGAATGACTTTTTATCATGAGGTCTGCATATATAAATTTAGAATTGTTAGAAAAGTGCAAGATCACAAAGTATAAACATTTAAAAAAGAATCATTATTTTTAAAAGTTTGAGTGAGAAAGTAGAATTTTTTTCTGTAAAATCAACAGATAAAATCAAAACAATATACCAAAGTTAAAAAGAACTTGCCTATAAACTACTAAAGTGTTTCATAAGTGGATAATTCAATATATTAGGGACAACTTACTCAATCTAGCTTTTACTTAATACAAGAAAAGACAATACAATAATAGTATCTGTGGAAAAGAAATCTATGGGAACTTAAAATTCAATGTTTCATAAATTATTATTTTTATTCAAAATGTGTGTCTTGTTCAAACCTTTGTTTATAGTTGCATCAATTGTATTAATAATTTTAAAAGAGAATGAAGTATTTATTTATATGAAAATGTCATTTGTGCACAAGATAAGTGTGGTTAGCAGCCTTTTAAGAACCACCTACTTTTGAGCAGTTGTCTTGAAATTGTTACAATAATAGAGCAATTCTATTGCCTAACATATTAGGTAGTATCTCTATGGGTTACAAATAAACTAGGTGACTACTAAAACACTAAATTTCTTCCATAAGTAGAACTTTTTCTTCTTACACCTTTTAGCTTTCATCTTTTTACTTTATATGCCATCATGTTTAAATTCAGTATATGCTAATCTTTACCACTGCCCATAAGCTTTACTCTTTCCTGATAAAATTCAAAAAGATGGTTACTTGTTTGTTAACTGTCTGCTCCCCTAACTTCTCCTCCCCGATCTGTGTAGAACATCAGCTCAAGGACAGTAACAGTCTTGTCTTTTCTTCTCTGCTGCATCCCTACCTCTTAGAAGAATGCTTGAATACACAGTAGGAGCTCAATAACTTTTTGTTAAAGGGATAAATGAATGAAAATCTGTTCTATGGAAAACATATTCTATGGAAAATCTGTTCTATGGAATAATATAAAATTATAAAAGAATTGTATGTGTAGACAATTTTAATCACATTATTATTACAGTAGTATCTTTACATTCATACAGTCTTATACGTGAGTCCTTTGTTGTTGTTGTTGTTGTTGTTAGGTGCTGTCGAGTCGGCATCTGACTTATAGCGACCCTCATAGGGTTTTCAATGGCAGACTGTTTCGGGATTGGCTTGGGAGTGGATTGCCAGGTCCTTCTCCCATTTTTTGCGGTGCTGGGAATTGAACTCGGGACCTCAGAGACTGCAGCACAGTGCTCTACCAACTGAGCTAAATCCCAGCCCACGTGAGTCCTTAGAAGTTAGTAATTTTGATATTCAAAATTTTAATGAGAATTTCAAAAAACTAGAAGGAAATTTTGGCCTCTCATGAACATATTTTTTCGTGATCTTTCCCTCTTCCTTTTCTAGTCAATGATTATTGACATACTGACAGAATTATTCTATTTTGAACTGGTATGGCATTCACATATGAACTGGAAATGCCTAAAAGGAACCTACACAGGCTCACTTTTTGGGAAGAGCCTCTGGTAATCATGTTTGAAGGGGCTTTTGCATTTGTACATATGATCATTTCTCTTTCCTTTTAGGGCAATATAGAGTAAATATTACTGGGAGACTATGAACATCTATCCCAAATGATAACATATATTGTAGCACAAGAAAAGAATATCCTGGAAAGTTCCTATAAGAAATATATACCTAAAAGAAATATTTATGTGCTTTTTTGCTATCTTAATGTTTCTACTAAAGAATATTTTAAAATATTAACACCTCACTTGCCTTAAATGAAGGCAAATTTGTGCCTGGGTATTATTGCCCATAGTTTCTGCTCTACTTGTTGTTGTTAGATGTCATTGTGTTGGATCCAAATCATAGTGACCTTATGTACAACAGAATGAAACACTACCCACACTGTGCCATACACATGATCTTTTTTGTTTGAGCCCATCGTTGCATCCATTGTGTTTCTTCTCACTTTGAGTCTTGCAACACCAGCAAATAGAAGTCCCAGAGGTTTTACTCCTTTCCCATCATCAAGGTAGACTCTGCTTTAAGGAAGCAACTCTTCCCCAGTCATTTCTTAAATGTCTTTCAGCCTGTGAGGCTCAATTTCTGGCCCCACATTGACAGTACTTCTCTGTTATTCACAGAATTTTCAATGCCTAATTGTTTCAGGAGGAGGCTGTCAGGTCCTTCTCCCTAGTCTGTCTTAGTCTGGAAGCTCAGCTGAAACCTGTTCACCATGAGTGACCTTACCGATATCTGAAATACCAGTGGCATAGCTTTCAGCATCACAGCAATATGCAAATCCCCACAGCACAACAAGCTGACAGACACATAAGGGCTCTGCTTTAAAGAAGGTAAGAAAAGGATAGAATCTGGTATCCTCTCAAAACTCCCTCCCTCTTTGAAAGCAATTACCAGGCCATTCTTCTTTGCCATTCTTTTCTCTTTGAAAAATTCGAACTTCTTGTACATAAAAAAAAAAAAGAAATCTTACCAGTTCAAGGCAGAAAAAGCTGTGGAAATGATATTCTATTATTTAGTGTCATCAGGGATATATTTCAAAAGGAACTGCAAAGAAAATCTTGACAGATGGGTTGCAATGGATATATCATCACCTGTTTATAAGAGCCCAGAAAGACCTAGCAAAGGAATGGGAAGGAGCTATAGTTTGGATATATGATGGTCCCAAAGGCTCATGTGATATAAGCTTGGTTGCCACCTGATGGGGCTTTTAGGAAGGGACTGAATCATGAGGGCTCTAACCTTATCTATGAATTAATCCATTGATGGACTCATAAGTTGATGGCATTATTGGGAGGCACTAGGAAGTAGGAAGTAGGGATTGGGTGGAAGGAGTAGGACCCTGGGGGCATGTCTTTGAAGGTGTATCTTGTTCCTGGCTCCCTCATGCTTCTTGTACTCCATGAGGTCAACAGCTTTCCTCCACCCTGCCTTTCCTCCTTGATGCTTCTGCCTTACAACACACCTGGACGCCCACTGACCAGGTACTGAAAGCTAAAGAACTATCAGCCAAAACAAGTCTTTCCTTTCTTAAGTGGTTTTCTCAGGTATTGTGCCACCATGACAAAAAACTAACTCACATAAGTGTGGCCACCTCTGATCTCAGTTAGGTCTTATGTCACCTTTACTTCCAGTCATGAGGCTCCTTAATCTATGCCTATCTCAAACTCCCCAAACATTGGTTATGGATAGGACTCCAATTCCCACGTAACAGCTGTCCATATTCAGGATTTATCTTGACAGCACTATAAACCACTTGTCTGCCAAGCCTCTGTGTCCTAGGACTTCCAAGTGAACCCAGGAACCATCCATTATTTCCCACACTCCTCCGCATAACACCACATTATCTCTTACTTAATCACACCCCCATCTTACTTCCTCTCTCCAGATGTTTTAGTGTGCCTTCCAGAGGGGTCTTTCATTGACCATCATCAGTTTCAACCCTTGACTGTGTCTTTGTTGATAACCCTCTCCTCCATGCTACCTCAGCTACTACTCCTCAGGATCACAGCCCAAACCTTATCATCTTTTGCCTTCCCCACACCTGAAATCTGTTCTGACATTTCACTCTCTGCACATAACTTTCAATCTCTTCTAGCTTGGGTGCTCCATCATCCTTGGCCTCATTGGAATTGTCAGCTCATTGTTGCTTTTCATGTTTTTCATATCCATTAGCAGTTTTTTTTATTTCATCTTCCATTTTACAGCCTGTATTATACATTCTACCTTTTCAATTACAATTTTACCAGTACCATAAACCTCCTTTGCTCTTTGTTTTGCTGCAAAACACATAACTTTAATGATTTCAACTATCCAAATTCTTCCTGGAAACAGGCCATAGATGGCAACTCATACAGTATAGCATAATTGTTTCCTCCTTTATTTCAGTAGAGGAGATGATCCTTGTCCTAACACCAACAAACTCACATCCATGTTTTTATGATTTCTTTTATTCATTTGTTCATTTTATTTAAATAATTGTATGTAGATATCCTATCTTGTGACAATTAATTTAATCCTCATAATTTCTCTGTGAATTATTAATATCCTCATTTTATAAGCAAGTGGACTGGGGTGTATATAAGCTAAGTAACATGCCCAAAGACATAGCTGCTGAGAAGTACAGTGGAAATCTCTTATGTTGCCTCTAGCATCCTGCCCCGGTATCTTCAATCTTTCCTCTCTACTGAATTTTTTTTCAACATTAGTGTTCTATCTCACCAATCTAAAAGTCTAATGCCCACACTGTATACCATCTTTGCTGCAACAAAACAGTGCCACTTCTGCCTCTGGGTTGTCCCACATGCTATTCCCATGGCCTGTGATGCTTTCCTCTGTTTGGACCCCAGATTAACTATTCCCAGTTCTTTAGTCTCCTCTTAGAGGTCACATCCTTAAGGAATCCTTTTCTGACCTGCAGATTATATTGAGTATACTTTTTGGTGCCTGTAGAGAATTATTTGGACACCCCTGAGGTGGACCAGGAGGGTGCCCAGGTTGAGGCTTGCTCAGTACCAGCCAAGGTCTGAGCCCTCCCCAGATCCTGCCCTGTTCCTTCCCCTCTCACCTCTGGTCATCCTTAACCCAGGAACCTGGACTGGGACCTATTTGACTCACTAAGAACTAATATGGCTGCCCAAGTCCCAGTTCGCCTTTCACCTACTTTACTCCTACCCCTCCCACTGAGTGATCCAAGATGGCTCCCAAACAGCCTAGCTCTGGTGTGTCCTCTTTCAATCTGATTGTCTGCCCAGAGCCACCTGATTGGTTGGAAAAGGAAGCTTGGTGATTGGCCTGGCCTGTGCCTAACCCCCCTATCAAATTTTTTCTTTTTCAAATCCCTAGTTACATAACTGCCACACCCAGTACAAGCCACTCCCTGATTGACTATTTCTCAGTGCACACCCCCTTCATAGAAGCTATATAAATCACCACCAAAACTACTAGCTGCCCCTTTTTTGTCTCCTACATTCTTGATCCTCCCCTGTTCCCCTGCTCTCCAAGCCCTTTCAAACCTGACCCCCACACCCTACTCCTGAAACCTGCAACCTCAAACACCACCAGTGAAGACATCTGAGGACTACAAGCAAGACTCTGTGTCAAGCCCAGGGCCTCTGAAGCGGTGAAGACTCCAAGCAAGACACAAAGAGCTCTCTGCTTTTCTTCCCCCATCTTGGGAAGGAGGAGAACAGAGAAGGAGCACTGTGAGAGGCAACAGGAGACACACCGTGGGACACTTTCATTGGATGTGATTGTGCTGCACCCCCTTTTGTTCACCTGGGTAGGTGCAGCTTAATAAATTCTGTTCCTGTTTGCAAGAAGATTCCTGAAGTCTTTCTTTGGCACCACTAGCTCTCACCTATTTCCAAGGGTCCCCAAGTGTTGAGGCAAGCTCTGTTACACTGCCAGGCTGGAGTGAACCCCAACAGGTGTCTACATAATTTTAATACTTCTCCTCATAATACTATTATTGGTCTTTATAGAATCTTGTAATATTTTTTAATGTCTATCTTCTTTTCTAGGATGTAAGGTCTCATTCACTAGAGCCATTCTAGAGCACAGCATTGCATAGTATTAAATACGAAGAGCATGTGCATATAACTCAGGGATGGACTCATTATCCACTTAGGAAATCAAGGGTAGTGTTTCTCATACAAGAATATGTTCAATTGCACTTCATCTCATGTGACTGTAGCCTCTTAGAAAGTAGCCTCCTTGACAGATAAATTTCCACCATGATTGGCATCCCTTATTGATCATACCTGCATCAAGAAAGCAATTCGTGAGTCATCTTCATAATTAGCTTCTGAATAGTAGAGCCGCTGAAGTAAACACTTGTACTTCAAAAATGATTCTCGTTTTTGAGTCTCATTCTCAAGATTAATGCAGTGACGACAGCGGTATATACGCTCTGAGGTTGATGATACAGAAAATTCTGTAGAAGGCAAATATAGCTGACAACCATGACAAAAGTAAATCTTCCTACAAAACTTCAGTGGATCTTGAGGGACCTGAATGGTAAGGAAAAATAACAATAAAGAAATGTATAAAGATCAGGCCAAATACTAAACAGAAGAACAGAAGACTAATGTGTAAAATGAGTTTTAAAACTGGCTAATTTAAGAAATCTTATTTCCTTTAACTTCCTATGCCATATAAAGTTTAAATTCCAAGCAGTATTCAGTTACTCTGCCAAAATATTAAAAATCTGTATTATTCATCAACCCCAACACATATGTGGTAAATAACTTAGAAAATCAAGGGACTGAAAACAATAGTGGGCAGACATTTTTAGTACTTATTTTTTAAAATAGTTTAAATTTTTGGTTCTATTTTTTATTATTTCTACAGGCAATATCTAGTTTCACATACTTTTTTCTCATTTCATTTACTCAAAAAACAAATTTGGATTAATAATCAATTTTCAAAATTTGAAACTCAACATCTAAAGAAGTGAGCAGGAAGTAATTGTACCTTAGAAGAATCAATATAGTAGTTCTTTACACAACCTATGAATGAATGAATGAATGGACGAATGAATAAACAGTGACATTTTTCAACATAAACTGGAGACTTACATAAGCCAGTCCTCCCTAATTTACAATGCATCAATACTTCCAGTACCCATGAGAGAAAATATCAATTAGTAACAGACGTGGCATTTGATACATAAACCTTCTAAGAAGTTTTTTGTTTTTGAGACAAGTTCTCACTAGGGAGCCAAGGCTGGCCTCCAACTCACAATCCTCCTGCCTCTGCCTCCTGAGTGCGGGGGATTACAAGCATATACAATGCACAATCATGCCCGACTCAAAAATGTTTTCTAATAAAGAAGGAAGTGTGCATCAGTGTTCTGTAAGGGTTTTTCTCTTGTTCAATGTAGACTTGAAATATTGACAATATAATCCCTTGTTTTACTTTGTACTGGACATTGCCCCCCTCCCCAATCCCTTCCCTTTTCTCTCTATTTGGCACTATTAGGGGGTTGAACCTAGGACCTTGCATATGCTAGGCAAGTGCTTGACCATTGAGTTGTACCCCTAGCCCATCTTTTATTTTTTATTTTGAGACACGGTCTCACTCAACTGCGCAAGTTGCCTTTGGCCTTGAACGTATAATCCTCCATACTCTGCCTCCTGCGTCACTAGGATTACAGAGGTACACCAAGGTGCTCAAGCTCTGAATGTTGGTTTCTGCAGCTTCTCCTTTACTCTGCTTTACTTTGCCTAAATGCTCCATCTTTCCAAAAGGTAATGGGATTTGAAATTTCATTGCCCCATGCCTTATCATTTTTGGAGATACATACATTAAAAATATTCTTCTAGAGGAAAGAAGAGTGATCTAGATTTATAGTCAAAGAACTACAAGACTACACTTCTGGGTTCTTTTCTTATTATTGTTGTTTTAGATGCTGTCAAGTTGGGTCCAACTCATAGCGACCATATGTAGAATAGAATGAAACACTCCCCGACATTGTGCCTTGCCCGGCACTATGTCAGTGCTCCTTTGCTGTTCATAGGATTTTCAATGGCTGATTGCTTTGGGATTGTTTGGGAGTGGGCAGCCAGGTCCTTCTCCTGTTTTTGTGGTGCTGGGGATGAAACCCAGGACCTCAGAGAGTCCAGAGCAGCTCTCTACCAACTGAGCTAAACCCCAGCCCATTTTCAGGGTGTTAGATTTACCTACTATGCTTATCTTGAATAATAATTTTATCTTCCAGCCTTGTAGGAATCAAACTGAAAATATATATCAGTCAACATCATGAAAACCAGTTAGCATACCTCTCTCTAAAAATATGTACACTAATGACATGGAAAGATATTCTTAGCCCATCTGAAACTGTGCAAAAAAGAAGATAATCTATCCCAATTATGAGGATGATGGCAGAGAGCTCTGACTGAACTAAACTACACAATTTAACCATTTAAGGATTCTCTAGATGTTGCTTTGAAATTTCCTGATGCTGAGTCACTTCTCCAGTGTCATGCAGGATGTGGGGTTGGATTCTGAGTTCTAGAAGTAGGCAGTCAAGAACTTGAAGAAAAACACCTTGTGAATGCAAATCCCACATGAAAGAACATCCTTCTGGTCTGAATTCTGTAACTATGCTTCAGAGAAGAGGCAAAATCACAACAGAATGGCCCAGAGCACAAGATTTATCCAATGACACTTGAACCAATAGCTATCACAACTAGATGATATTGCTTTTGGACCAGTTTTCAGAAAAGAGACCTAACGTGGAGATCTTTGAGTGGACAAATCTAGGACGAAGCCACAGTTCTCCCATGATTGTGCTATGTTCACATTTTCTTCCTGCTTTCAGAGTTCTCTGTGTGTTTCTAGAAGCACCAAAAAATGAGTAAGGCACTAGGCTTCTAGTACTATGGGGAGAAAAAGTGCAAAGAGAGGTACCCTTAAGTATGATCAAGAATATCATGAATGTTGTTGCTGAGTGCCTTCCAACAGATCTTCAACATGGTAAGCAGCTGGTCAAACCTTAGCAATAGTGTGTGACAAGTTTCAACTTATTTGGTGCAGTCAGTCGGGTGTGAGCTATGGTCAAGAGATGTGTTTTAAAGTGGCCCTAAATCATGGATCATAAACAAAGCATTAACATGAAACTTTTTTTTAAACTGTGCTAAAATTGTGCTAAAGAAACAAATGAAATGTTAAAATTAGTTTAGAGTGATGCTGCCATGACCAAGATGGTTTACAAGTGGTTTCAGTGATTTTGTAATGGTTGTGAGTCATTTGAAGACAAGGAGACATCAGGACATCCTTCAACATCAAAACCCCAAAAGAATGTTAAAGAATAAGCAAAATGACTCAATCAAACAGCTGACTGACTATTATGGAGACTTCTGGGATTTGAACCTCTTTTATGGTTCTTTCAAAGAATTTTAACAACTGACTTGAATGAACGTGTAGCAAGTGAGTGCGAAATTTGCTCCACACATTTTGGCTGTTGAACAAAAGCCATAGTGTTTGTCAATTTCATAGGAGATGTGCCATCATTCCACTTCAGATTCCAGCTTTTTAAGTCATGTCATCACAGGGGATAAAACTTGGGCCTAAGATTATGATTCTGAGACCAAAGTTCAGGGCTCTCAATGGATATCATCCAGTCCTCCCTTTGAGAAAAAAAGCACATCAACACCAACAGCCAGGTGATGTTAACTGTGATGTTAACTTGATGGAATTATGCAAGCTGAGTTTGTACAACCAGAACACTATGGTGAACTCTGAATATTATAAGGGCTTATTAGAGTATTTAAGAGACAATGTAAGAAAACAGCCTGAGAAACAGAAAACAGTTTAATCCTCCATCATCCTCTGTGTCACACATCACATCTGGCCAGCAATTCTTGTCAAATAAAAACATCATGGAGTGTCCACATTTACCTTATTCACTGGATCTGGCACCATGTGACTTCTGGATCTTCCAGAGAGTAAAAATGACCATGAAAAGCAAATGTTTGAACTCATTCAGAACACCAGGCAGCTATGAAAATGCAACTATAAACACACATGAAAGAGGCCTTCCAGAACTGCTTCAGAAAGTGGCAAGAACGATGGGATAAGAGTGTTCAAAGCCAGAAGGAGTATTTTTGAGGAGAATTAGTGGCAATGTGTCTTTTACTGTAATAATTTTTAAAATTTAAACTTTCACCATATTTTTTGATCATACTGCCATAATCATATTTATATGACATTCTGAAATAGATAAAGCTATAGAAATAAAGTGCAAATCAGTAATCAGTGTTTGCCAAAAGTTGGGGAGCTGGTGAAAGGTCTGACTATAAAATGGCAGCATGAGAGAATCCTAGAGGGTGATTCATTGTTTGTTGTTAGGTGCCCTTGGGTCAGCATCCGACTCATAGTGACCCCACATACAACAGGCAAAACACTATTCAGTGCTTTTCTGCTATCCATATGGTTTTCAATGTCTGGTTCTTTTTTGGGAGTGGGTTACTGTGTCCTCTTCCCAAGCCTACAGCACCTGGTGCTCCCCTCAAGTCGGTCTCCCATCTAAGTACTAACCAGGTCCAACCCTGCTTAGCTTCCAAGATCTGACAGAATCAAACTCCACAGTAGTATGGCTGCAGGCTGAGGGTAATAGGACTGACAGCCCTGTAAGTTTCATGACTTTATGCAATTGTCGAAACTTACCCAAAAGAGTGAACTTTACCAAAGATAAATTCAAAAAGCGAGTAAAATTATATGGTATTACATAAAAGTATAGGATATGAAATTTTATTGTATTGTTTTAAATATCTATAAGCTGAATAAGTATAGCAAAGGATTAGAAGTTAGCATGGGTAAATGAAACACTGAAGTAATATAATGGGCAACTTTTCTCTAGGACTTTTGTTGTGATTTAATATGCTTTTGGCAAAACAATTAAGTTTTTAAGATTGGTTAAAAACAAAGACTATGAAAATTAAACAATTTTTATTCTTCTAAAGATTGTCTAAATATTGAGATTTTGTTTCATCATAAAGATAATGATGTTTAGTCAGCTTCTTAAATTATAACTCCAAAAATAATTTTTAAAATAAAATACTATTTACAATTCATTAGCAATTCCCACCCTCATTTTACTAAAAGTTTTAAAAATGGTTTTACACAGTGTGAAAGCACTGAGACACTTCCTTTAGCTTTAGAGAACAAAATCCCCCAGAAACTAAAGCATGTTGGAGTTGGAGAAGATTGTTTAATTCAACTATAACTTATATTTGCAGTTCTCTCAGGATATCCATATGGATCTGTTCACTAATAATTATAACTACATGATAATTATATTATGGAAGACAATAAGGTGTGGGTTCAATCTCAGAAATGAAAGTTTATCTCTTTCTGAAGAAGATATCTCATGAAAGAGATGAGAGTTGATTCTTTAAGAATGAATAGGAGTAGGTTGGGTGAAATAGTGGATCTCCTGCCAGTTGGAAACAACAGTATATGCCAAAGCATAGAGGGTTGGAGGTCACAATACATTCAGCATTATGCAATGTTCAACTGGAAAGTTAACTCAATTACTAGGGAAGAAGTCAAAGTTGCAAATACAGAAATAGAAGAGGTTAACTCAGCAAATTTAGTTTATCAACATAATCATTCAAATGAGATTTCACCAATACAATGGTCTTTTATGTAAATCCCAAGAAAAGTGTCAAAGCAAAATTTGAATACCCTTCAATGTAATATATTTTATTGTAGGATTCTGAAAAAGAAATACAAGGAGAAAAAAGTAGAATACCTTAAGGTGTCTTGCAACTTCAGGATTAAACAGAGGAGTTTTGATATAATGCAAAAAGAGTGTTGTAATTCTTTTTCTGAGCCCTTCAAGGTTATGAGGTTTGACTCCTCTCATCATAAGGTCAACTTCTCTGTCAATCAATTCTAAAATTTCCTGGGTCAGTTTACACTCATGTTCCTACATAAAACATAAAAATGATCAGTACAATTTTTTTAAATCACTGTTTTCAAAATTACCACTCAAATAAATTGGAAGCTACATTCCAAGAGAAATGAAAAAAGGTGATAGGAGTATAAATAGTATAAGTAATTTGGAAAAATTTAGCATTATCTAATAGTAGGATTAATAATTCATAACATATGACCCAGCAATTCTACATTAACAAGTGTGCCTTTAAGAAATGTATATATAAGCTGGGCGCAGTGGTGCATGCCTGTAATCCCAGCGGCTCAGGAGGCACAGGCAGGAGGATTGCAAGTTCAAGACCAGAGGTAGTCTGTGTAACTTAGTGAGACCCTGTCTCAAAAAGTAAAAAAAAATGAGCTGAGGATGCAGCTCAGTGGTCTAGCACTTACAGAGCATGCAGGCGCGAGGCCCTGGGTTCAACCTCCAGTATGGGAAAAAAAAATGTGCATATAGAGATATTGTTCACAATAGTCCCCTACTACAAACAACCAAATATCTATAAATAAATTAATTATATAAATAAATTATTGTCTATTCATATAATGGAATATAATCTGATTTGTGGTAATGAACTATAGCTATATATAATAACATGCTTAAGTCCTATAAAATAATTTTAACAAAATTAGCAAAACAGAAAATAATACATACAGTATAATTTAATTAAATATAATTGGAAAGTAATAACACTAAACAATATCATTTATAGATTTACACAAAGGTGGTACAACGATGAAAAAACATCAAGCAGGGTGCTGTGGCACACACCTGTAATCCCAATGACTCAGAAGGCAGAGGCAGAAGGTTTTTAAGATGGAAGCCAGAGACAGCCTGTGTAATTTAGTTAGACTATGTCCCAAAATTTTTAAAAAGTTAAAAATGGCCTATGAGTACAGCTCAATGCAAGAGTGCTTACAAAAGCATGTGTGAAGCCTTGTGTTCAACTCCCCAATACTGAAAGAGAGAAAGACAGAGGAAGGAAGGGAGGGAGAAAGAAAGGGAGGGAGGAAGGAAGGAAAAAAGGAGAAAATTCAAATAATTATATGAAAATCAATTTGATGGTTACTTCCAGGAGATAAGAGAATTGTAATAAGGAAGGAATACGACACATAGGAAATGTTGTCAATACTCTGTTTGACATTTACTAAACTATATATTTTATATATTTTTCTGCATGTTTATTATAATTACCAGTAATTTTTGATAAAGTAATAAAAATGAATGTGGTTGAAGGAGAAGGACCAAGATAAAAGCTAAGGGATTAGGATTGTATTTACAGGTAGTAAAATAGAAGTAAGTTCCTTCCACTGCCTAAGGAAGACCTGCATGATGCACAGTTTGAATGAAGGAGTGAGAAGGCAAAGTCAGTAACTGTAAAATAACGTTCCTCCATACTTCTTAATACACACTTGGTAAGGCTAATAAAATAGTCTATGTCAGGCATCTTAGAAGGACCTGGGGAGATTTTAATATTACTTTCATACTTAAGGATCTAATCTAACTGTTCTCATTTATTTTCATATTCATTTGTGATCTGACTCAAGATCTATAAGTGATTTTAATGTGCATTCAGGTTTAAGAAACATGGGTCTGTAATTGTCATTAAAATAATATCTATTATTTATTTATTGAAGGCCCTCTACTTGTAAGAAACTGATATGTGTGTGCATGTACTCATATGTGAAAAGATACATACACGTATCCTCAGAGAGAATAATTTACAAATGATGAAACTAATTTCCAGAAATATTAAGTAATTTATTTAAGGTTGTGTAATCATAAATGGGCCTACAGCAATACCACTGTTGTGTCTGATCCCATCAGATTTCAGAAGCTAAGCAGGGTCAGGCCTGTTTAATGGGAGTCTGCCTGGGAATACCAGGGGCTGTAGGCTTGGGAGAAGGACCCAGCAACCCACTCTGCCTAAAAAACAGTCAGGCATTGAAAACCCTATGAATAGCAGAGAAGCACTAACAACAGTGTTTCACTTTTTGTACATAGGGTCTCAATGAGTCGGCCACTGACTCAACAGCACCTAACAACAACAATCATAAATGGAGTCAGAATGTGAGTCATGTTTAAGTGTCTTAATCCTCTGTCAAAATACTGTCAAATAAATGTACATATGAATATTTTAGGTTAAATATATTAATATGTATGTGTTATCTTTTGAGTGCATCCTTGGCCTTTTAACGTAATTGGATACTACTCCTAATTATGTTAGGGAAGAGAATCTCTACTGTACTCTCTTTTTGGTCAAGACAGTCTTTTTATTGCCCTCTATAAGCTTCATATTTATTTCCTTCCTCTGCTTCTTATCCATGAAACCTTGGGCATTTCAAGTTTAGAAGTCCTAATTCCTGGAGAAAAATGGTAGTGGAGGACACAGCAAGAGTCCTGTTAAACTTTGAGCTATAAGGGCAGAGAGACCTGGGGACAAGAAAAGTGTCACCATGCTTATAGGGGTAATTGAGCCTGATCGCTAAAAGGTAGTGGGGCGGTTATTACCCATTGGGAACAGGGAAGAATGTGCTGAGCACTCAAGTAATGGGCAGTGCTTGGTACACTCTTGCTGATGCTGACAGCAAATGGAAGTCTAATAACCTCAGCCTGAGATCATAGTGATCTGTCACCTAGAACTCTGAAATTGTGGGTTACTCCAAATGGCAGGCCACCTGGATCAGCCAAGGTGTTAGTCCAGAGTGAAGAAAATCTAACGTGCATAGCAGCGGAAACAAAAAAGGAGTATTTATTGTAACCTTAAAGCCAACGACTACAATAGGAAAGCCAAAGACTACACTTTCCAGAATTATTTTCTTCAAGAAAAAATGGGGGAGGGAGAGGGCTATCCAAATCAGAGGAACTTCCCCCAAAACTTATAACATAAAGCGGGTAGATCGCAGCAGCAGTATCTCAAGGGTACGCTGTATCCAGACCTGAAGCTCTCAGTCACCCCCGCCTGATGAATCTTGAGCTAACAAATCTCAACTGAATTCCTTTCTGAGAGCTGCTCTCTGAAGAAGAGAGGTGCCTCATTCAAAGTCATACTTCTTTTCTGGGGTCAGTTCACATCCAATAAAAGATCAATGTGGGAGAAGAAAGGCCTTCTTGCCTCAATTCAGGACAACTCTGGAAGTCTGCCCAGCTTCTCAGTTCCCAGTGAGACTGACTGAACTCATTGCAGATGCTCTTTTGCAGTCAAATTTATCTATGCCTCACAGTGGTTATGACGAGAGCTCTCTCCAACAAACTACTGCACACAAACCCCCATCTAAGAGTCTGTTTCTGAAGGACATTTGACCTGAGACATCCAATAACTCTGTTTTCATTAAAAGCAGAGTTAAATGCAGTCCAGTGGTGGGGCACTTGTCTAGCATGCAGAAGGCCTGGGTTCAACCCTCAATACTGCAAATAAAAGCAAAATTTAAAATATAATCAGTAAAGTATGAAAAAAGGATAAATATATAAAACTGCTAAAGATAGTTTTCCATTGAAAACTGTCCAAAAATGTTAACAGCAATTGCTGTTTTATTGAACTGAGTACTCATTAATCTCGTACTATATGTTTGTAGGCATTGCATAAAGATATATTTGCACCCTGAATATTAATTATATGTTTACATCTTATTATATATGATAAAATATACACATCTTTGCAGTGCTGGAGATCAAATCCACAGCCTTGTACATGCTAGTCAATATATATTTTGAGAGGTGTTGTTGTTGTTGTTGTTAGGTGCCGTCGAGTCAGTATCTGACTCATAATGACCCTATGTACAACAAATAAAACACTATTGTCAGTGCTTCTCTGTTATTCATAGGGTTTTCAATGGCAGATTGATTTTTGGGAGTGGGTTTCCGGGTCCTTCTCCCAAGCCTACAGTATTTGGTGTTTCCAGGTGATCTCCCATCCAAGTACTAAACAGGCCTGACCTGCTTAGCTTCCAGATCTGATGCCACAGTGCTACAGCTGCAGTCCAAGAGGTTTCAGGTAAATATTAATTCATAAACTGTATCCTTCTTAAATTATACCAAAACAATACAGCTGTTGATAAAATAAAAATTAAAATATAAACATTTATTAATAATCTTTATAATTAGCTAATACAAAATACTTTGTTTGTTTCAGCATTCAAACAATCTTTTTTTTTTTCTTTAGTACTGAGGGTAGAACCCAGGTCTTGGTGCATGCTAGTCAAGTGCTCTGCCACTGAGCCATACTCCACCATCTTTGTTATTTTTCATTTTGAGACAGGGTTTCACTGAGCTGCACAGGCTGCCTCTGGCCTCAAACTTGCAATCCTTTTGCCTCACCCTTCCAATTGCTGGGATTACAGGAGTATGCCATGGCACCTGGCTCAAATAATCTTTTTATTGGTAGTGAACTCAACAACAAAATAAGAGAATGTTAACATACCTTCACAGTGTGCTTAAGTGTCAAGAGTATATCCAACCTCTCATCTTGAGAAAGATTTTTCAGCATAATGCATTTATAGATGTTTTGCAGCTCTCTGGCTCTGATCGTGAACTGTGTATCCATCTCAATTACTTTGCCATCAGCTGTTCTCCATGTCTTTGTAGCTGAACACTTGAAAATATAATTATAGTTAATTAAAGGCTAAAAATGATAATGGTTCCTTCCACCAAAAATTTATTTAACATCATCTATAACTAAAATTATCACTTAGAAATCATGTATTTAGATTGTAAAAAAATTATTTGCTTGGTTCAGTTATAGTATGTATAAGTGTGCCTCATACCTTGCCAATTGAAGGCAACTTAGGTGGAGCAATCATGATAATACCCAGTGTTTTTACACCTAAAGATATGCCAGAAAAGGACTGTGTGAATTATAGTTTGGTGTCTAATGTAAAAATAAATATGTAACAAGTCCAAAGTTATTTACAAAGCAGCAGATGTCCATAGCAAAAGAGCCATACCATTGGCCCTTTGTATTGGTGGGTTCTGCATGCTCAAATTCAACCAACCATAGATGAGAAAATATTTTTTAAAAGTTGTATCTGTATTTAACATATACAGATTTTTTAACCTTATCATTATTCCCTAAACAATACAGCAAAATGACTATTTTCAAAGTATTTACATTTTATTTGGTATTACAAGTAATCTAGAGATGATTTTAAGCACACAGGAGGTTGTACATAGATTATATGCAAATACTATGCCACTTTATGCAAAGGACCCTAGCAACTGTGGATTTTGGTATCCTCAGGGGTCCCAGAACCAATCCCTGTGGTCCCTGCCACCCTGATACTGGCTACAATTCTCACTTCCTATTTTCAAATCTATCTTAGAGCTTCACAAACTGAGCCACCTTCTGAACTGAGAGATGAAAATGGAGTTCACTTTCCCAGAAGCTTATCTAAGGAGACCTAGGCTAAGAATTCAGAAACAAGAGACAGGATGAGAAATGAGTCCTCTTCAGACTAGAGGACACCAGAGTCATCTTTAAGGATGGTACAATTGTGTTTGCTACTGCTTCTGTTCCCTCTGCTCAAGATTTGAAAGAAAGATGCATTCACCTAGAAATTTCACAGAGATTGATAACTTACTATTATCAATTTGCTCTTCTACTTTAGGGTAAAAAGATGCTCAGTTTCTTTCCTTAATTATTTATAATCCTTCAAAAACTAGACAATGTTGATCACAATTATTAGCTGTTCAAATGTGAAATGTTTTTTATAGGCTATTTGGTAATTGCTTTGAGGTCCTCGCAGCCCAATTTATACCACCCTTTACAACCATCTGAAACCGTCAGATCTCGGAAGCTAAGCAGGGTTGGGCCTGGTTAGTACCTGGATGGGAGACTGCCAGGGAAAACCAGAAGCTGTAGGCTTGGGAGAAGGACCTGGCAACCCCCTCCCAAAAATCAATCTGCCATTGAAAACCCTATGAACAGCAGAGAAGCACTGACAATAGTGTTTCCCCTGTTGAACAGAGGGTCGCTATGAGTCGGATACCAACTCGGTGGCACCTAACAACAACAACAACAATTACAACCATTTAAATATTAGATGCAATTTGATTTAAAAATTGAATTGAAGATCTATGTATTAGAACAACTCATTAGGAATGCAGAATAACCAAATAGAATTATAATATAATGTGATATTTAGAATGGCAATGTTATGAAGAAGTTTCTAGTTATAACATCAATTTACCTTTAATTCTTACATTTCATATTAGCTAAACTACATTAAGAACCACAAAGCTACCTCTTACAAACAAGTATATCTGATACATTTTCAAAATAATAGCATCATATTCTAGTCAAAGCCAAAATAAATGCTACTTAGAAGTAGGGACCTTCATTTAAACTTTATAGTTTCTCAGTTCTAGTTTTAATCCAGCAAATAAGAAACAGCAGCCCTATAATTAATTTGCCTGCAGCCATAGCCCTGTGGCATCCGATCCCGTCAGATCTCGGAAGCTAAGCAGGGTCGGGCCTGGTTAGTACCTGGATGGGAGACCGCCTGGGAACACCAAAACCTGTAGGCTTGGGAGAAGGACCTGGCAACCCCCTCCCAAAAATCAATCTGCCATTGAAAACCCTATGAACAGCAGAGAAGCACAATAGTGTTTCCTGTTGAACAGAGGGTCGCTATGAGTCGGATACCGACTTGACGGCACCTAACAACAACAACGTAATTAATTTATATCATTATATCACCAATATAATAATAAATAATGTATTATTTGCTGACTAATAGTCGTAAGAAAATTGATGGAAGAATAAAAAGGTAATAGGTCAATAATAAAATATTTTATTTAATTATTGCCTGCAGAGGTAGCCCTGTGGCATCCGATCCCATCAGATCTCAGAAGCTAAGCAGGGTCGGGCCTGGTTAGTACCTGGATGGGAGACCCCCTGGGAGCACCAGAATCTGTAGTCTTGGGAGAAGGACCTGGCAACCCCCTCTCAAATATCAATCTGCCATTAAAAACCCCTATGAACAGCAGAAAAGCACTGACAATAGTGTTTCCCCTGTTGTACAGAGAGTCGCTATGAGACGGATACTGACTCGATGGCACCTAACAACAACAATTTAATTATTATCACTTACTAATAATATAATTTATAAATGGATACAGCCTTGTTAGGGGTAGACCTCAGAGAGTTACTGAAGTATAATGTGTGCTTCAAAGCTACTTTTAAAAACATTTTAAGTAATAAGCAATCTTAGGCTGTTTCATATTGTAATATTTGAAGTCTAATACCTTAATCTTTGCATGCAATTTTCCTCAGGGTTGATCTATTAAATATAATTTACTTTCTACCACTAAAAAAAATATGGACAATGTCTTTTCTCTGCAAGTTCATAACTTCTTTTATTTGTAACAATCCTTATAACAACCTTTTTATAAAATGTCTACTTTATCTACTTCATTATAATTTTTCAGTCAGTGCACTGATTTTTTTTTTTTTTGAAGCAAAGTTAGTGAGTTTATTAAGTAGACAGAAGAAGCAGTACATGCTTTGGATTTAAGCATGGAATGCCTTAACTCTACCACCTTTCCAAGTTTTTAGCCCTATGGATTACAGTATAATATGGTCATATCTTGGACTTTTCCAAATACATTCTACATCCAAACCCTTCCCATCCTTCAGTTTTGAATTCAAACCCTATCTTTTCCTTCAACATTATGGTTTGAATGGATGACATCATTTATATCTGCAATTCTATTACACTTGTAAGCACACACACACACACACACACACACACACACACACACACACACATACAGGCCACTATGTAGTGTATGTTGCAGTAACCCAGTGCAATGAAATGTGGTTCTAAATTGTTCTATAATTATTTTATGCTTTCTAAGGATATTTCTTCCAAAAGATTATGAGAAATAAATTTCCCCTGTAGTTCTGTATATTTCACCAGGCCTATAGTACTCATTCATTCATTGAACGAATATTTACAGTGCTTACTATATATTAGTCAGTATACTAGGCATTTGTTGTTGTTGTTAGGTGCCGCCGAGTCGGTATCTGACTCATAGCGACCCTCTGTTCAACAGGGGAAACACTATTGTCAGTGCTTCTCTGCTGTTCATAGGGTTTTCAATGGCAGATTGATTTTTGGGAGGGGGTTGCCAGGTCCTTCTCCCAAGCCTACAGCTTCTGGTGTTCCCAGGCGGTCTCCCATCCAGGTACTAACCAGGCCTGACCCTGTTTAGCTTCCGAGATCTGATGGGATCGGATGCCACAGGGCTATGGCTGCAGGCATACTAGGCACTAGGTAGAGAAAATACTATCCTGATTTCAAAAACTCTCAAATCTCATAGAATAAAAGTAATTAAAAGATGAGTATGGTTAATGATTGTAAATAAACAAGTAACTGTGTTGCTATAAAGCACTTAACTCTTGAAGAGAAAATAGTATAGAAGATGCAACCTAAAGAATAAGTAGGAGCTACTCAGATTAAAGAGAACTGAGTAGAGTAATCAAAGAGTCCTAGGTTTGAAGAGTTCCCTAGAGCCATCATGGAGAAGATGTAAAAATATCTGTTCAGTAAAGCTGTTTTTATGCGTGGATGTATTTTTGCCATACTGGTAACTTGGTCTTCAAGTATAGGGTTCTTTGATTTTAGGCCTTAAGGTGTTTTTTTACTTTGACACAGGAAGATGTCAACTTCACTTATTTCTCTTTCCTATTTTCTTTTTTCTTTGAATGCTTTGGCTATAAAAAGAGATGTACAACAATCATGTTCTTAAATTGTCTCAGAAAAATAGGAGCATAATAAATTCCATTTAGCTGTCAACAAATGAGACAGCACAGACTCTGGAACAAGAGAAACAGAAGAACAGCAGGAAGACACATTGCAGGGAAGGGAAGGTGGAAAGACAACAAAAACCCCCGAAAGCAGCAGGCCTCCACAAAAAGAAAAGAAATGACGGTGCTGCCAGAGTAAGTCTTTTTTCTTCCTCCTAAATTAATTCTCAAGTTCCAAAGAGTACAAATTAACCATAAGCTTAACACCCCCCTCTCCCCCCGCCAAAGCCACTGGGTGGTGATCAACTTTTCTTTTACACACCAAAGGGGTTTTGTTCATCGGTAGCAGCACCCTGTTTAATGCATTTGCTCAGAGAGAGGTGGAGGCATTTTTCTATCCCATTAGCTGTTGGCCACCTGAGTATGGAGAAAAAGCATTTAAATAACATAGCTAACACGAATTGCAGTTTCTAAGCTTGTGATTGTGAGAAGTGGTATATGAATCAAAGAGAACCTAAGAATTAAATAGTCTTGACTGTAGGGAAAACCACCTACAGAATTCCAAATGATTTCTAGTTTGGGTAAAGAGTACTCAAGATATATTAGAAACCAGCTGATGTTTTTCCATTCAAATTTCTTCAACTGAATTTCGTTACCTTTGTCAGTCTGTGAGTTTCTAATATTTGATAACCTGTGGAAATCAATGTTAGATGTGTTAAAATTGAAAATTATTTAATGCTTCCAAAAGCCTTTTTATTATGAATGAGAACTTAGTATAGAAACTATTATAACTTATTAGTTCAATTATTTGGTCAGACTAATTTAAAATCATATTATTCATTATTTGGAGAAATTTCATGTTCAGAATAAAATAAAAAGTAAACTTGTGGTATAATAGGCCATGTAGTATATGGATTCAATGAGTTTAAAACCAAACCATTAAATTTTATTTTCTGAAGTTATTTACAAATTATAGGAAAGTAAATATTTCTTTTTAGATATCTATATGTTATAGTGTTATATAGATCTTGAAATTTGTATCATGGCTCTGGTTGTTTGTTAGTTTTTGACATCTAAAAGAACTATGGCCTTGCCTAAATTCAGGGATTAATTACAAATTATTTTTTCTCAGTAATCAAAAAGAATACTGTAGAATTATAATTTACTTCAATCAGCATTTATGAAATCAACACTGACTTATCCTGAATATTACAGATAATACCAGACATGGGGAAGAGGAGGTGAAGAAGCCTAAAGAAGAAAAGACCTTATGTAAGTATTTACTACAAAAGACTATCAACTTGTTTTTTGTTTTCTAGATGTTAATGATATCATATATTTTTAAAGTATTAAATATAATTTTTTATTAGAGTAGCAACAAGTTTTTAATTTACTATAACAAGTTAGAAGCAGGTTAAAAGTCACCAGTAGTCAAGATTTTTAAAGACCAGGATAATTAGGATATGTCAATACACTGAGGAGTGTCTATAAGCACAGTTGTTCCATTCTGTGGTCATATTTTTCTTGCTCCAGTATAACACTTTGTGTCAGCTAAAGTATCCATTGCCTCTGAATTTAGCCTGGGTATTGATAAGGTCAAATAGCTTTATTGGCTGGGCTATCTGTAGGATTAGGACTCTAATTCTAAAATCTGTGTCCCACAGAAGGGCTTCTTTTGATTTCTACAAGCTCTTGTGGCTAACATTTACTTCTCTCCCTCAGTCTCCTGCCCTTTCTTCTCTGTGTGCTCACCTGCCTCAGCCTGGACACAAAGCTTGCTCTGGTTCTTGCTCTGTTTCTCTATGCCCTTCCCTCCACATCTTACACTTAATTGTTCATGTATTTACTAACTGAATTTAAAAAATCACAAAAAGGCCTGCGTGGTGGCACACTCCCATAATCCCAGTGGCTTGGAGGCGGAGGCAGGAGGATGGCAAGTTCCAGACCAGAGGCAGTCTGCATAATTTAGCAAGACACTGTCCCAAAAAAAAGTAAAAAAAAAAAATGGGCTGAGGGTGCAGTTCAGTGGTCCAACACCTGCAAAGCATGCAAGCATGAGTCCCTGGACTCAACCCCTAGTACCACCAAAAAAAAAAAAAAAAAAAAATCACAAAACATCAGGTTGTGCTCATTGCTTTCCAGCTGTCTCCTTATTCTACTTTCTTTTCTTCAGTGCAACACTCAAAAGACCCTTATTTTTCTGACATAGGCCCAGTTTTCCTATACTCAGGATCCTTCAGGACCTCAGATTCTATCCCAGCAACTTAGCAAAGTATTTGGAAAACAAAACAAAAACCACATCTTCCTGAACAAAATTTGTCCATTTCATCTTTTTTTTTTTTTTGATAAGATTTACATAAAGACCTTCTTAGTGTGCTATACCTCATGAGAAAGGGTAATGATAAGCAATTGACTCTGGAGTCACTTTTTTATGTTGGGCTTTGGTCCTTCTATGGATTCTCCAAATAGATAATTTCAAAAAATGTTTATAGACAATACTGAACATGAGGCCTGGATACTGAGGTGTTCTGGGAAAGAAGAAGTATAAGTACTGTAGAAGTATTTATGACAACAGAATCTAAAATAGCTTATAGGAAATAGAAAGGAGCAATGACAGCACAAGCAGGAAGTCCTAAGGAAGCACTAGCCTAAAACAAGGCGGTGGGCCTCCTACTTTTCCTGTCCATTGGCATTCAGAAGTTTCCAGCTCTAGAGCATTCATGTTGTCCTAGGTCCATGCTGTCCTCTCTGGTGAGGTTAACAGGCATGTGAAACACACAGCTCCCAATGATGAATCTCGGGCACAAGATAAAGCAACTTGCTAAAAAAATAAGTTTAGTTTGAAATACGATTCTGGAGAAACGGATATTATGGCTTCTGTGCTTTAGATTCGTCTCTCCCAGAATTAAGATATTCAAGAATTTAAAATGACAATGTCTACATTACATAATTTCTTGAGGATACTTAGAAAACAAAATTGCATGCTATTGTTTCCATCTCTTATTTTCCCTCCATGCCTTCCTCCATAAACATTTATTGATACCTCATGATAGGAAATGTGCTAAGATATGAGGATATACAGATAAAAGACATCTCTTGCCTTAAGAAGTTCAGAATCTAGGAAGGATTAAGACATTAAATATAGATAACAAAAAATGAATACTATATACAAAGATAGAGGTGAACCAGAGTCTTATGAGAGCAAATATTACAAGCTAAAATAGGAAGACCAGCAGGTCCTCTCTAGAAGAGGGGGCATCTGAGCTTGTTTTAAAGGGGGAATAGCTGGCTACTAAGGAAGGAGGGGAAAGATGTTCCATGCAGAGGCAACTCCACATGCAAAAGCATCAAGAGTACACGGTCTTTTTGGAGCACACAAGTAATCAAGCATGGCTGAAGAAATGTGATTGTAGTATGCAAGGAAAAGTGTTGGTGAAATAACTGTGGGGTATGGATGATGGAGGAGAGAGCTGAGACAAGAATAGGGGCAATAGTCCAACTTGGAAATGTAATCCAGATTCATTTGAGTGAGTGTTAATCTCACACACGCAAGACAAGTAAAGGCCAGGTTTACCTCATGGCATTCTCCCAGGGAAGAAAGGGAGGTCGGAGAGAAGAGATTTCCCATAGCAGCTCCTCAGAAGCCTCTCATCCTTTCACATTCCAGAAGGATCACAAGGCATGCTGACAAGACTCTGATCACCTACGCTTCAAGTCTGCCTGCATAGACTATTTCACACAGGGAAAGTCATCTGGATGCCATGGCAGAGCCACTTCCCTATACTGAATGCTAGTGGGTTTGGAAATGAAGTAAAGAATTTAGGTGGTATTAAAGTAATAGAAAAAAAGCAGGTTGGTAGGCAGAGGAGGAAGTCAAAAATAATACCCAGATTTCTACCTGAAGCAAATAAATAGACTATGAAACATTCTCAGAGACAGGTTATATGAGTGCTATGGATAGGATCCCTTTGAAGGTTGGGTAGACAAAAGACAGTAAGATGATATGACTTAAGATTATCATATCACCTTGAGATATACTCTTCCAAAGAACTGGTAGGAAACTAAATATATGATTTGGAAATTCCTAAGGGTCTGGCTCAAAACTGGAACTGTAGTTAAAGCCAAAGATAAACTGCGGTCAAATAGAAGAAGGTGTAATTAAGATGACAGAAGGCATTTGAAGTATCAGAAATACAAGATTTTAAAGAATAATTCTTCTCAACTAGTAAGAATAATGCAACTAGAATCATTACAGGCCAATGTCTTAGACAACTGCATCCTTCACTTCTGGATAGACTGGCTTTTAATTGTTTGGAAAGATTAGGTTTATAAAAGGAAATCTGTTACTATGGAAACAAGCTATTCAATATCAAACAGGCAATTTGACCACAGAAGGGTAATTACATTAGTTTTTCCCTTAATTGCATATTTTCCTGCTTTTCAATCATTGTATATCCTTTTGGTCAGAAACTTTCAGTCAGTTAAGGCCATGGAGAGCCAAATCAAAATCACTGATGTACGGCTATTGCCCCACTTTGCTTACATCAGAGCATCACAGATCCAGCTATTCTGTGGCTTTAATTCTCTGTATTTTATCAAAGTGTGCAACTCATCTAATGCACATAGCTGGCCTACATCTAAATGAACAGAGTCACAAGAAAGGTGTCTCCATCTTTTCCTTCATGGCCAGATCCCTTTAGCCAGTAACGTGAATTTTATATTCCCTGTCAATCTTTATTCTAGGGCACAGTTAAAATTTTCCACTCTATTAAAAGAATAAATATACAGAAATTAAACAAATGTGTTATCAAAATGCTAAAGAAAATTCTTGTAAATTCTTACAATATACTATAGGTCTCTCCTTTAGGTCATTATTCCACACTTCTAAACTCAGGAAACATTCATTTTTAAATAATAGTTACTTCACTAACCTTATCCAAAAAAGCTTGTATTTCTGCTTCCTGTCTTGCCATACGAGCAATGCATCTATGTCTCCCAATGGAAGCAATTATTTGGGTCTCTTTTTCCAAAAGTTCACACAAACAAGCTTTCCTTTCAGCGCCAGTGAAATGCTGGTTAATGGCTGCAAGTTCTTCTTGCCACCAGACTAGAGGAATAACATGAAACACTCTTGAGTTTTTAAAATCCCACATCTTTGCAGAGCATTTCTCACCACCATATCCTGACAAAGGGCATTTTATTTTGAATGACTTTAAACAATTCATGCAGGAATAGAATCATTCATATCATACATCCAAAGCATGGGGAGAAAAAATAGTACTAAATGGAATCTGAGACTTAAAGCAATAAAAGTAGTCAAACAAACAAAAGCCAAAGGAAACCAGTGCAGATGATGTTAAATTGTGCCTTAACTATGTATACGCACTCCCCAGAATTGACAAAAATATGGCTTGGGTTTTGTGGCAGCCGTGAATGTACTCTGTTCCATTCTCCCTACAGGACAGGATCTGTCAAAAGGCATGAGGAAGCTGGCAGTTCCTGCACCTCTGATCTGCTGCAGTGATGGAGCAGCAGCCACCCTCTGCACAAAGTTCTCAGCGAAGGAACCAATGCCTGGCTGTGTCTGCCCAAGTGTAGACTTCTGTGGCCAGTCAGATCAGAGGTGACTGTTGGGCTGGCTTAGACTTCCTCAGAGGTGTATCACTTTGGGATCCTCCATACTTTATCTTTTTTCCTTCACTGTCTCAACTTCTGTAAGTGCCAAACCTCCTCTCAATCTGAAGACTTTCTTTGCCTTCCTCTGCTCCCTCTCCCCTTTACCTTTCACTTCTTACTCTGTCTTGATATCTGCTTCCCTGAGGACCCAAAATGACAGTTTTATGGAAAATTGTTGACTTCAATTATTATACTAATTCACTAAAGTACCACTTTCCATTTCTTTACAACACCCTAAATTACACCACCAAATACTATAATGTAATTGCATTTACTTTGTACTGAAACCAATGTATTACATTATCATAACATTTATAATATTTTAAAGCATTAATTGCTGTCAGGAAAGAGGGTATCAAAAGAAGTATGTCCCAGGATCAAATTATAAAATGCCAAAGAACAAAATTTTAATGAACTCGCTGGGCACGGTGGCTCACGCCTGTATCTGCTTGCAGGAAAATGAAAACAGACCTGCCTCTCAATATGCATGAGAGTTAACTTGAAATGGATAAAGACCTAAAAATAAAACCAGAAACTTTAAAATTAATAGAAGAAAAGATAGGCAATATCCTCCAAAGTACAGGCATAGGAAAGCATTTCCTTAAGAGGACTCCAATTGCTCAAGAAATCACAACAAGAATAGATAAGTGGGATTACATGAAATTAAAAACTTCTGTACAGCAAAGGAAACAATCAACAGAGTCAAGGAAGTCCCCCCTGAATGAGAAAAAAATCATTGCATCCTATACATTGGACAGAGGATTAATTTCCAGAAATTATGAAGAACCTTGAGGAATTTTCAAAAGATACACAGCAAGAATTATTGAATAAGCAAAAGGCACTGTCAAAAAGGTGGACAAATGTTGACTCCCCAAACTACTGGTCTGTCATCTCAGAAAGTGTGCATTGTAGCAGAAGATGGTAAATCTCAATTTAAGTGACTCAGAGCTAGAGGAAAGAATAGGCTAGGAAGTCATTTGATAGTTTAACAAGGCCAAGAAAGTCTTTGAAAAAGTTTAAGGAGAATGTCTAGCATTTCAAATCACTGAAGAAAGTAATAACAATTATAATGGCTTGTGCAGAAAAATAATTTTAAAAACAAAGCATAAAGCAGATGGAAAGAGGCAAAACAAAGCATAATGGCTCTGCTTTAAAATAGGAAATTATTATATTTATAGTTTCCTGTTGAAAATAGAATAATCTTGTAAAAATTCAAGACAATGTTTACTATGGGCACACTTAAGACAAAATGACACTGAAGGTGAAACAGAAGATTGGCAAACATGAATAAAAAAGAAAGTAGAAACAGCAATATTAATGTATAAAACAGGGAGGGAGAATTCAAAATTCAGTCCTTGGGGCAAAAGACCATAAAATTATGGTCTATCATTAATGTTTATATGGGAAATCATATAACATCAGTCTACATAAAGACAAAATTATACTAGTTATAAGAATAACTGTAGAAAGTATATTTTATTTTTATAAAAACAGAGGTAAGATATGAATGAGTTTATGAGAATCAGGTTAAAGGACTAAAATCATAAAATGTTTAAGCAATTTGACTAACCAAACTTAAACTGATATTCATCAAGCTCTGAACACCAAAATCTGAAAATACAACTTTACCTTAAAAAGTCTATGAAGGATTTATGTAAATGTATCATATTGTGGATGTAGAAATAAAACATAATTTTCTCAAATCAAAAATGTTACAAGCTGCATTTTGGCCACAATATCATTAGAACTTACTAACAAAAATTAAGGGCTGGGATTTAGCTCAGTTGGTAGAGCACTGCGCTGCAGTCTCTAAGGTCCTGAGTTCAATTCCCAGCACCGCAAAAATGGGAGAAGGACCTGGCAATCCACTCCCAAGGCAATCCTGAAACAGTCAGCCATTGAAAACCCTATGAGGGTCGCTATGAGTCGGATACCGACTCGATGGCACCTAACAACAAACAAAAATTAAAACAAAAAATTAAAAATGCAAATGTTCCTGACTATGGGAATCTAAGATATACTGCTAAAATAATATTTTAATCAAAGAAAAAGTAAAAAGTGACAACAGTTAGGGAAAAAGACATTCTGTATTAAAATGCATGAAATGCAACAAAAATTGAAGTAAGGTAACTTTGGAGGAATTGTGAATAAATAGGCCTTAAATTCCAATCAGTTACCTGGGAAAGACAGGGAGGACTTTTGAAAAGCTGCAATATTTTCAAAAGTCAACCATGATCCTTTTCTGGAAGGTCTTGACTTCTGGGTACTTTTCCCATTCTCCTTGACTACAGAGAGATTACTAGGAGTGGTTTTAAAAATGATTCTCATTCCTTAGGAGATACATCTGGACAGTCACCTGAACTTGATTAAACCACAATAGGTTGACACTGTAGCCTATTGTTCTTTATTCTTAACAGGTATTCCAAAAAGTTGCTTTAATCTTTAACAGTTATCATAAATTTTGGTTCATTTCTTGTTTTCAGATTTTCAGACTCTTCCTTAAATTCTCCATGTGTCACAAATTATAGTTCTCCTTCTGTACTGTTTCTCTCACATGCAGCAACCTTAGTTTTGATTGTTCAGAGCATCCTCTAGCCTTGCACTTCCATAGCAGGACACTCAGATTCTTACTCACGGCCAGTAGGCTTGAATTCCATCCATAGACATTTATACAGCTTTCGCTTCTTTAAGACTCCCTCCCTCCAGAAATAAATTCATAGTATACTGAATCAGAATAGACTGAATGCTTTGGCCACACTCCATCAGCCTTCTTTTTACATAAGTTTTACTCTCTTCTCCCCTATAAGATACAGAAACCATAATTTTAAGGTATAGCTTATCTTAATTTACTTTTTATTCTATGGCTATGCTAGGGGAAAAAAAGCTTTTGTTAACTGCACTATTTACTTCTGTGTCCTGTCTTCTCCCAAATACCCAGCCTCCCCTTTTCTAATTACACAACATAATAAATTAACAGCAAATGCCATGTTGTGCTGCATACTACCTTTCAGGCTCTGTTCCAAGCACTTCATGTATGTTGTTATTGTTGTTGTTAGGTGCCGTCGAGTCGGTATCCGACTCATAGCGACCCTCTGTACAACAGGGGAAACACTATTGTCAGTGCTTCTCTGCTGTTCATAGGGTTTTCAATGGCAGATTGATTTTTGGGAGGGGGTTTCCAGGTCCTTTTCCCAAGCCTACAGCACCTGGTATTCCCAGGCGGTCTCCCATCCAGGTACTAACCAGGCCCAACCCTGCTTAGTTTCCAAGATCTGACGGGATCAGCTGCCACAGGGCTATGGCTGCAGGCACTTCATGTATATGAGCTTATTTAATCTCCTGAAAAATCAGTGAAATAGGTATTATTATCCCCCATTTTACAGAAAAGGAAATTAAGGAAAATAGAGGATGTACAACTTACCCAAACTCACACAGCTAATATATAGTGGAGCCAGCACTCAAACTCAGGCAGTCTCGCTCTGCAGTGCATGCTCTTTACCTCTGTAATCCCATCTCTCAAAAATCATGCCATCTATTCAACTGTACACAGGCCCTTTCAGTGTGGACTAAACCAGTCGGTTTACTATGAAAAGGCCACACTGAATTAGTCATCTAAATATTTATTTTTACATGGAGATAGGCCTGCAGCCACAGCCCTGTGGCATCTGATCCCATCAGATCTTGGAAGCTAAGCAGGGTCGGGCCTGGTTAGTACCTGGATGGGAGACCACCTGGGAACACCAGAAGTTGTAGGCTTGGGAGAAGGACCTGGCAACCCCCTCCCAAAAATCAACCTGCCATTGAAAACCCTATGAACAGCAGAGAAGCACTGACAATAGTGTTTCCCCTGTGGTACAGAGGGTCGCTATGAGTTGGATACCGACTCGACGGCACCTAACAACAACAACAAAAACAACAACATGGAGATAACTTATTATTATGTGGTCAGAATGGTGTTTTAGAGTGTCATGAACTGCATTCTGGCCATGGAATCAAACTCACTTTTTTCTGTATTTGAAAAAGCTTATTTCTATGATATGGTTAATAAAGCTGCCAAAACCCTCCCATTTCTTTGTCAATTAAAAACACTCAAAAATGTATGAGCAATTATGATGTGACGGGAACTCTGTAGGTTTCTATGTAGGTTTCTATACAAAAATAAGAATGACTTAGTGCCTTCATGAAGGAGTAAGCATATTTTCTTGCCTCTCCCTAGTTGGATAAAATAAAGTCCTTCTGTAAGAACAGAATTTCTCTTTCCATTTGTTGTCACTCAAAAAATCCACCATTTTGTACCATTAGGCTTAAAGATTTCCTTCGGTAGGTCTCTTCTTAACATAAGAGTATGTTCCCTTCTCTTCCATTAGCTATAATTTAATCAAATATATGCATTTTCCCACTGTTATGTTCCAGACATCATTACTTTATCATCAAGTTGCTGAAATGCTTCAGAGTATATTACATTTGTAATAAGAAATTTGTGATAAGAAATTTGTGGTTAGAAAATGCATTGGCATTCCATTAAAATTTCAGATTTACTTTAACAACAGTCCCTGTGAATTAGAAGATAAATATCTGAATCTATAGCGTTGTTTTTGGCCTTCCTTTTTTAACCACTACCTTTCATGGTATCTACTTTTATAGTTTTATCAGGGTATTTCTTTGTCCTCTCAAATTTCCACTTGAAATCATCCTGATCAGGTCAAGCATTGTCAGTCATGTTCTTTATAAGAATCCACTCTGCACTTTATCAGGAATATATTATTCAAACACTGTACAGCTTGATCTGTCCAGCAAGAGGATTTGTAAATTTAAAAGCTAAACTATGTTCCACCAAAAGGCTTGTAAATTTAAGAGCTAAATTATTTTAGGAAAGTACAGGAAATCTATGATTGATGAGTTTGTTATTTAAAAGTACCTTTACCCATGAAAAGAACTTTAAAAAATATGACAAAACCTATATACCAAAAGGCAGTTTACAAATGAAAGGAAAAATTGCTTTCTTGAGGAATAATAACTGAGGATATGTATCTCATAGGATTATATAAATGTTCCCAAAAAGAAGAGAAACTATTAAATGATATAGCAGGCCTATTTTATCTTTCAGTTTTATATTAGAAACCTTTAAAAACTATAATAAATTTAAGCCGCTAGATTATTATTTAAACTAATCTGGAAACCTCAAAGAGCAATATACTGCTCACCTATATAAACACTTAAATCCTGGGTAGATCTGGACATATACATATACATATACATATAAGTGTGTCTTCAAATACATTTGTTAGGTGCCGTTGAGTCCAACTCATAGCAACTTTATATACAACAGAGTGCAACACTACCTGACACTGTGCCATTCCTGGCACTATGTCATTGCTTCTCTGCTATTCATAAGGTTTTCAATGGCTGATTGTTTTGGGATTGCTTTGGGAGTGGACTGACACATCCTTCTATTTTTGCGGTGCTGGAGATCAAACCCAGAGCATCAGAGCACCGAGCAGAGCTCTACCAACTGAGCTAAACCCTAATATATTCAGGTTTTCCACTTTGTTTAGATTATTAGTACAATATTTAAGATGAAAACAACCTGGAGAGGCTATGTAGAAATGAAAATAATGGACCCGAATTCCAAATTTTTCATTAGATGAAGATAATAAAACTATAGTAAGGATGGAACATGTCAATAGAAAAATACCATGTCCCAACTGCTGACAAGAAATAGAAAAACATAAGACCAAAACAGCTAAACAAAACTGATCTGATGTTTGATCTCAAAGTTTCCAGATAATAGTGAGAAGACATTATGTGGGTATAAAAAAGGAAGTCTTCTTCTTGTCATAAAATATATATTCCCTGTGGATAACAATAAAAACAAATAAAAACTTTTGAGATGCTTAAGTGTTCTAGGGATACTGTAACAAAGTTCTATAGACTGGGTGATTTAAACAACAGTTTCTTACAGTTGTGGAGGCTATAAGTCCAAGATCAAGGTGTTGACAGGGTTGGTTTCTTCAGAGGCCTCTCTTCTGATGGCCTTATTTGTTTGTTTGTTTGTTTGTTTACTGCAGTACTGGAGGTTTGAACTCAGGGCCTTACACATACTAGGGAAGTGTTCTACCATTGAGTTGCATCTCTAGCCCCTTCTTATTTTTCATATTGAGACAGGGTCTTGCTATGTTGTGCAGACTACCACCTGCTTTGAATTCAAGATCCTCCTGCCTCAGGATCCCAAGTCCCATCTTCTTCTAGTGTTTTCACATATTCTTCCGTCTATACACATCTGTGTCCTAATCTCCTCTTCTTATACAGATACTAGTCATATTAGATTAAGGCCTACCCACATGACCTCATTTTTTTCTTAATTGCCGGTATTGCATAAAAGTCCTACCTCCATATATATCCACATTTTGAAATACAGATGGTTAGGACTCAAACATATGAATTTTGGAGGAAACACAATCCTAGCATATAATAAATGATAATAACCATAAATATTTGTGAATCCAAAGATACTAAAAGAATTGTTAGTTTGAAAGAATAAACTTATTTTGTCTCCTTATCTTCTTAGGCAAATCACCTAATTTCTAAAGTCTGAAGTTCAACTAGAAAATAAAAGCTTAAACTAGTATCTAATGTTCATACTTATTCTACAATTTCTAAGAGTTAACGCTATAATTTCTAAGCAAGGAATAACAGAAGATACAATATTTCATCTACCACTAGCAGTTTATATGCATCTGCATTTGAAATTCTCCTAATGAACTGGAAACACAAATGGCATGAAAACGGCCAACATAAACTTAACAGGTTTCAAAAGGAGAAACTAGAGCAATAATGGGGGAAAGACAATTAACTAGGTGAGACAGTAGCTTAGAACTATCCAAAATTTATAGAAATCGTAGATTTTTTGTGTGTGTATGTGGTACTGGGACTTGAACCCAGGGCCTCGAGCTTGCATGTTCTGGAAGTGCTGGACCATTGAGCTTCACCCTCAACCCTTTTTTTTTTTTTTTTTGGACAGGGTCTTGCTAAATTATACAGACTGCCTCTGGTCTCGAACTTGCGAACCTCCTGCCTCCACCTCCTGACCCGCTGGGATTACAGGCGTGCACCACCCTGCCCAACTAGAAATCATAGATTTTTCAAGCTTATGGCTAGAAAGAAGTTCCAAGCAGGATAAATATAGGCAAGTTTAAATATATAATAGTAAGCAGATGAATATAAAAAATAGAACTTTAATAATAATGAGGCACAAATACAAATCAAATAGCAAGATAACAGATTTATACCTAACATCAATAAACACATTAAATGTAAATGGTCTAAATATCCAAGTATCCAACTAAAAGGCAGAAATCATTAGATTAGATTGAAAAATAAAGATCTATGTGTATGTTGGCTATAAAAAACATATCCTGAACGTAAAGACATAAAAAAAGTTACAAATAACAAAATGCAAAAGATACACTATGCTAACCATAATCAAAAGAAAGAGACAGAGGGTATATTAATATCAGGAAAAGTAGATTTTACAGCAAAGAATGTTACAAGAATACACAAAGGCTTTTCATAATGATAAAAGGTTCAATCATCAACTGGATATACCAATCATAAATGCTTATACATTTAATCAGAGAGATTCAAAATATGTGAAGAAAATCAGATAGAACTACAAAGAAAAATAGAGAAATCCACAATTATAGTTCAGGATATAAAAACTAGTTCCTCAATAACTGATAAACATGTTAATGGGAAATTAGTAACTATGCAGAAGATTTGAACAAGGCTATCAACAAATTTGACAAAAATTAACATTTACTGACCACTCCAATCAACTGCCCCCAAGTATCTGTCAGTTTACCTTACTGTGGGGGTTTTCATGATACTTTGATGCTGAAAGCTATGCCACCGGTATTACAGATACCAGCAGGGTCACCATGGTGGACAGGTTTCAGCTGAGCTTCCAGATTAACACAGACTAGGGAAAAGGACATGGCTAGCCCCCTCCCAAAATAATTAGACATTGAAAACTTTATGAATAGCAGAGAAACACTGTCAGATATAGTACTGGAAAATGAGCCCCCCAGGTTGGAAGCCATTCAAAAGACAACTGGAAAAGAGTTGCCTAATCAAAGTAGATTCTACTTTGATGACTGGAATGGAGTAAAGCCCCAGGTTTTACTCTATTTACCTCTATTTGCTCAAGTGGCACGACTCAAAATGAAAAAGAACAACTGTAAACATCCATTAATAATCAGAATGTGGAATGTAAATAATATGAACCTAGGAATCATCAAAAGGGAAATGGAGTGCACAAACATCGATATTCTAGGCATCAACGAGCTAAAATGGACTGGTGTGGGCCATTTTGAATCAGACAATCATATGGTCTATTATGCTGGGAATGACAAATTCAAGAGAAATGGGTTGTATTCATTGTCAAAAAAAGACATCTCAAGATCTATCCTGAAGTACAATGCTGTCAGTGATAGAATAATATCCATATACCTACAAAGAAGGCCAGTTAATATGACTATTATTCAAATTTATGCATCTACCACTAAGGCCACAAAAAAAGATGGGGAAGACTTTTGCCAGCTTCTACAGTCTGAAATAGATTGAACATGCAATCAGGATGTACTGATGATTACTGGTTACCAGAATGCAAAAGTTGGAAACAAAGAAGTCTCAGTAATTAAAAAACTATGGTCTTGGTGACAGAAACATTGCTGGAGATGGCATGATAGAATTTCATCAGACCAATGATATTTTTGTTGAAAATACAACTTTTCACAAACACAAATGGTGACTATACACATGGAATTTATCAGATGGAAAACACAGGAACCAAATTAACTACACTTTGTGGAAGGAGATGATGGAGAAACTCAATACCAAAATTCAGAACAAGACCAGGAGCTGATTGTGGATCAGACCATTAAATGCTCATATGCAGGTTCAAACTGAAAGTGAAGAGAATTAGAAAAAGTGTTAAAAAACCAAGATATGACCTTCACTATACCCTACCTGAGTTCAGAGACCACCTCAAGAACAGGTTTTATGCTTTAGATACTAATGAACAAAGACCAGCCAAGTTGTGGCATGACATCAAAGGTATCATTCATGAGGAAAGCAAAAGTTTATTTAAAAAAAAAGGGAAAAAAAAGACCAAACTATATGTTAAAAGAGGCTCTGAAACTTGCCCTTGAATAATGAGCAGCTAAGATAAAAGGAGGGGCTGGGATTTAGCTCAGTTGGTAGAGTGCTGCGCTGCAGTCTCTGAGGTCCCGAGTTCAATTCCCAGCACCACAAAAATGGGAGAAGGGCCTGGCAATCCACTCCCAAGGCAATCACAAAATAGCCATTGAAAACCCTATGAGGGTCACTACGAGTCAGATATCAACTCGATGGCACCTAACAACAACAACAAGATAAAAGGAAGACATGGTGAAGTTAAAGAACTAAACAGAAGATTTCAAAGGGCAGCTCTAGAAAACAAAATCAAATATTATAATGACATGTACAAAGAACTGGAGATGGAAAACCAAAAGGGAACAATATGCATTGTTTTTCTCAAACTTAAGGAATTGGAGAAAAAATTCAAGCCTCAAGTAGTAATAGTGAAGGACTCTACAGGTAAAATATCAAATGGTGCAGGAAACATCAAAAGAAGATGGGAAGAAAACACAGTCATTATACCAAAAAGAATCAGTGGATGACCAACCATTACAAGCGGTTGCATATGATCAGGAACCACTGGAACTGAAGGATGAAGTGGAAGCTGCTTTAAAGGAATTGTTGAAACACAAGCCTCCAGGAATTGATGGAATACCAATTGAGATGTTTCAACAAAAAGATTCAGCATTGGAAGTGCTAACTTGTCTATGCCAAGAGATTTGGAAAACAGCTACCTGGCCAATTGACTGGAAGAGATCCACATTTGTGCCTACACCAAAGAAAGGGGATCCAATTGAATGTGGAAACTATTCAACAATATCATTAATATCACACACAAGTAAAATTTTGCTAATGATCATTCAAAAACAACTGCAGCAGTATATAGACAGGGAACTGCCAGAAAATCAAGCTGGATTTAGAAGACAGCATGGAACCAGGGACATCATTACTGATGTCAGATCATTATTAGCTGAAAGTAGAGAATACTAGAAAGATGTCTATCTGTGTTTAATTGATGATGCAAAGGCATTTGACCTTGTGGATCATAACAAATATGGATAGCATTATCAAGAACAGAAATACCAGAGCACTTATTTGTACTCATGAGGAATCTATACATGGAGTAAGAGGCAATAGTTTGAACAGAACAAAGAAACACTGCCTGGTTTAAAGTCATAAATGTATGCATTGTGGCTGTAGCTTTCCACCATACCTCTTCAATCTCTATGCTAAGCAAATAACACAAGAAGCTGGACTTTATGGAGAAGAACATGGCATCATGATTGGAGGAAGACTCATTAACAACCTGGGTTATGCAGATAATATAACTCTTGTTTGTTGAAGGTGAAGAAGATTTGAAACATTTACTGATGGAGATCAAAGAACACAGCCTTCAGTATGGATTGTGCCTCAACATCAACAAAACCAAAAATCTTACAACTTTTCAGTACATTACTTCATGATAAATGGGAAAAAATTGAGATTGTCCAAGATTTGACTTTACTTGGTTCTATAATCAACACTTATGGAAGCAGTAGTCAAGAAGTCAAAAGACACATACATTGGGAAAAGCTATGGCAAAAGACTTCTTTAAAGGATTGAAAAGTAAAGATGGCACATTGGAAGACAAAGGTGCACCTGACTCAAACCATTTCAGTATTTTCAGTTGCATCACAGGTTGTAAATGCTGAATAGTGGGAGACAGGAGAAGAATTGATGCTTTTGAATTATGGTGCTGGAGATGAATACTGAATATAGCATGGACTGCCAAAAGAATCAACAGATCTGTCCTAGAAGAAGGGCAACCAGAGTGCTCCTTGGAAGCAAGGATGTCTAGACTGTGTCTTACATGTATTGGACATGTTGTCAGGAGAGACCAATCCCTTGAGAAGGGCATCATGTTTGGGAGAGTGATGGATCAATTAAAAAAAAAAGGAAAACCCTTAACTAGATGGATTGACATAGTGGCTACAACAATGGGCTTAAACATATAAAAGATGGAGCACCTGGCACAGAATCAAGGAGTGCTTCATTCTGTTGTATATATGGTTGCTATGAGTTGGACCTGATTTTATAGCACCTAACAACAACAACAACCACTCAACAGTAACAGAATACAAACTCTTCTAAAGAGCCAACAGAATATAACCTATATTCTGATTGTTAAAACAAGTCTCAATAAATTTAGAAAGATCTAGTCATACAAAAGAACATTCTCTGGCACCAAGTATGGTGGCACATATCTGTAATTCCAGCACTCAGGAGCCAGTGGCAAGAGAATCATGAGTTCAAGGCCACCCTGAGATAAAGAGAAAGACCTTGTTTCAAAAAAAGAAGGACTGGAAATGTAACTACATAGTAAAGTACTAGCTTAGCAAATGCAAGGCCCTAGGTTCAATCACCAGCACTACAAGAAAAGCAATGTACATCTTCTCCCCCACAATAAAAATAAGAAATCATCAATATCAGGAAGATCTCTGAAAAGCCCCTAAAAATGTAGATTTTAAATAATATACTTCTAAATATCTATGTGTCAAAAAAGAACCAAAAGAGAAAGCAGAAAGCATTTTGAACTGAAAGAAAATCAGAACTCAACCTATCAGAATTTGGGGATTTAGTCAATGCAGAACTAGTGGCCTACTCACAGTTCCAAATTCCTATATTAGGAACAAAAGAAAGGTCTTACAAAGAAGAGTAAATTGACCTAAAAGTAAACAATAAAGGAAATACTGAACAATAATAATAGAAATCCAGAAAATATAAAAAAGTCAATAGAAAAGTAATAAAATTAATAAATCCTTATCCACATCGATCAGGAAAAAAAGAGAGGAGAAAATTGACAATATTAGGAATCTAGGTGACATTACTACAGATCCAAAAGTTGCTAAAAGGATAATATGCAACCATTAATATCTTTATGCTAATAAATTCAACAAATTAGATATAATTAACAGATTTCTTGAAAGACACAAATTATCAAAGTTCATCAAAGGAGAAATATATAACATGAATAACACTGTATCTTTTCTGTTGATTGATTGATTGATTGATTGACTGATTGAGACAGGGCCTTGCTATGTAGCCCAGGCTGGCCTTGAATTCTTGATCCTCCTGCCTCAGCCTCCCATGAATTGGGATTACAGGCATGTACCACCACACCTGCCTCCAAATAGCACTGTATCTATTAATGACATTAATTTTATAGTTTAAAATTTTCCCTTAAAGAAACCTCCAGGCCTATGTGCCTTCACTTGTGAATCCCAAGCATTGTAGGAAAAAATATTGGTAATACTCATTCTACACAAACCAAAAAAAATACTGATAGAAAAACTGATAGAAGTTTCCTGCCTTATCCTGATACCAAAACCAGGCAATAACATAACAAGAGAACAGGTAAAACTACTGACCAATATCCTTTACGAATGTATATGTAAAAATTCTAAAAAGAAACTTCAGCAAGTTGAATTTAACATTATGTAAAATGATAATACATCAATTTATCCTAAGAATGCAGGGTTGGTGTAACAATTGAAAATCAATGAATGTAATTCACCATAGCATGAACTAAAAAAAAAAAAAACATGTAAACACAGAAAAAGTATTTAACAAAATCCAACATCCATCTCTCAAAAATCTCTCAGACAATTAGGAATAGGAAGAAATGTTCTCAGCTTGATAAAGGATTATCAGTGAATACAGATGTTCTTAAAATGATACTCATGGTGCAGATTTAATGCTTTCATCCTAAAAATCAGTTTGGATGATTCAATATTGATATAAGCAAAATTTCCCTAAATTGAAGTGTGGATTCAACTCAATCCTGTACAAATTTCCAGTAGGTTTTTTTGGAAACAGTTACAAACTAATTCTAAAAATTATTTGGGAATGCAAAAGACTTAGAACCATCAAAATTACTTTGAAAATGGAAAACAGAAGGGACTAATATTCCCTGACTTCAAGATTTCTAAAGCTATAGTAATCAACACAGTATGATGTTAGCATAAAGAGACAAATAGAGCAAAGGAACAGAAGATCTAGATCTACTGACTGACAAATAGCAAATGACTATTCTTCCACAAAGATGAAAAAACAAAATTTCAAACCCACAAAAAAACTGAGTTCATGTTTCAGGTACTGGTTAAATATGTTAAAATTTTGAGGCTTTGGGGTCATGTTTAAATCCTATGTGTAGACAGCTGAACCCAACTCAAACCTGAACTCAAACCCTGAACAAGTTCTGGTTTAAGCATTTTTTTAAAAATTTTCTGATCCCAATGAAAAATTGAAAATTTGGGTTCGAGTTCAGATTTTTTTTGTATCATTAGCCATTTTAAATTGGAAGATATCTACATATAAAATTAAAATCTTAAACCCAAACCCAAACTGAACCTGAACCTTCTAAATTGTAATATATTGAACCTGCACCCAAACCTGAGCCCAATTTTTTGTGGGTTTGAGTTCTAGTTGAAAAAGTTTGATTTTCATATGTAAAAATAAAAAAGTAAACTTGGATTCTCTAGGATTGAAAATTAGGCAAAGATACTCTCTTTTACCATTCCTATTCAACACCATATTGGAAGTTATAGTTTGTTCAATAAGGGAAGCCAGAAAAAAAAGGCACACATATTGGAAAGGAAGAAATAAAACTGTCTTTATTCACAGATAACATAACTCTTAACTTCTATTAGAAAATACCAAAGAAACAAAATTAACTAACTCCTGTAACTAAAAAGAAAGTTTAGCAAAGTCTGAGGATACAAGATCCATATACAGAGGTCAAGTATATTCCTATATACCAGAAATATTTTGAATTTAAGATGTAAAACGTAATATCATTTAAGACAGCATCAAAAAACTGAAGCACTTGGGTATAAATTTTTAAAAATATATGTGGATCCCATGTTCTCACTCATATGTGGGAGCTGATTCAAAATTATAAGAAGGAAAAATCCTATTCAAAGGTAGGATCAAAATAAAAAGGAAAAAAAAAAAGCTAAGAATGGTGGCAATATAAATGGTCTAGAAAATACATGCAATTGTTCTAACAAGATAAAAACAAAGATCACTACAGGAAAAGTTTCTATCTTAGACAGAACTGGAACCCAAAGACATATAGAAAAATATTACCAAGTAAAAGATAGAGAAGACTTAGATGGGGAGTGTGTGGGGGGGAAGCATATGGGAGGCTAAGGGGGAACCTATATGAATAATGTACATCAAAATGCATATATAGAAATGTCACAATGAAAAGCATATCAGAATGAATCACATTAAGGTGTACATTAAAAATTTCCAATAAAAAATATATATGTGGATCCATATATTGAAAACACAAAACACTTGTGGAAGAAATCAAAGAAGGTTACAACAGATGGAAAAATATGCTGTGTTCATAGGTTGAGAGACTTAATATTGTTAGGCTGTCAACTCTCCTCAGTTTTATTGTAGATTCAACACAGTTCCATTCAACTGGAATCCACAAGATTTTTTGAAAATTTCGAAAGCTGGTTCTAAAATGGAAATGGAAAGGTAAAGGAACTATAATAGCCAAAAGAAAAAAAATGTAAAAACTCACATTATTCAATTTCAAGACTTACTGTAAGGATACAGAATCAAACCACTGTGCTATTGGTAAAACACACATTCATACACACACACACACACACACACACACACACACGCACGCACACACAATAGAACAGAATAGAGAACCAAGAAATAGATCAACATAAATACAATCAACTGATTTTTTACTTCTCTCGTCTGAATGTTTGTAATCCCTGCAACATGAACTCTTCACCCTTAAGGCAAAGATACCACGATGTGGAGTCTTTGGGGAGGTGATTAAGTCCTCATGTCGAAACCCTCACAAAGGGTTTATTATTGTTAGGTGTCGTCAAGTCCAATTCATAGTGACCCTGTGTACAACAGAAGGAAACACTGCCCAAAACTGTGCCACACCCAGCACTATGTCTGTGCTTATCTGCTATTCATAGGGTTTTCAATGGCTGATTGTTTTGGGATTGTTTCAGGAGTGGGTTGCCAGGTCCTTCTCCTATTTTTTGCAGTGCTGGGGATCAAATCCAGGGCCTCAGAGAGTTAAACCCCAGTCATACCACAAAGGGTTTAGTACCCATACAAAAACAAGCCCAAGGGAGCAATTCCACCACTGTGAAAACAAGAAAAGACATCATCTATGAGCCAGGAAAAGGTCCTTCACCAGATATCAACCTCCCCCAAAATTTTGATGTTTATAAACTACCCAACCTATAATACTTTGTTTTGGCAGCCCAAATGAACTAAAATATGATAATGATATAAAGGAAATTTGATGAAGAAAAGACAGTGTTTTCAACAAATGGATGAGAACAATTGGATGTTCAAAGCAAAGCATTTAAAATTTAACCCCAACATATATTTCATACCTCACATAAAATTACTTCAAATTGGATTGTAGATCTAAATATAAAACATAAAACCATAAATTTTCAGAAGAAAACATATGACAAAAACCGTGTGATCTTAGGTTTGGTTACAAGTTTTTAGATATAACACCGAATACATAGTCCACATAAAAAGAAACTGATAAACTTAACTTTACAAAAGTAAAGACTTTTGCTCTGAGAAAGATACTGTTAAAAGAGTGAAAAGAAAAGCCAAAAGTGGAAAGGGTGGAAATTTGCTCTGGAGGTTTTGGGGAAGGATAGATCCTTCTGAATGCAGTCTCATCTCAGTTGCTAGCCTCACCCCCAGCTACTGTTCTTCCTTCCTCTCAGTGTGGGAGATGAGTAAGTAGGAAGCACAGTTTATACTGAGCTAGATGGATTCCCACTCCCCAGGCCTGACAGGTGATTCATGGTCACTCTCCTGGGGCTCTCCTGCAAGTATGTATCTGCACTCCAAGAAGCTACTTATGGAGGAGCCAGCTGTTCATTGTGAGCTCTTCTTCAGACAAAATCCTACCATTTCTCCAGTTGGCCCTACTGAATAAGACCCAGGAGGAACTCACCTTGTCATTCACTCACTCTCTCTTGCTATGTCTACTGCACAGTCTAAGTTTGATAGGAGAAAATTCACATCTCTGCTCAAAAAATCCTGGTAGTGTTGTGCATCCTTATGTAGCAACACTTTCCAATATCAAAGACATCTGTCAGCTCCCTTTCAGATCTCCAGTTTCTCTGGTTGGAGTGAGACCCTAATCAACCATCCTGGACAAGGTTTAGGCAACAGTTTTCCTTGTTTCTCAAACAAAGGAACATACTTCAAAGCTCCCCACAAAGGATCCCTGAAGCATTTTTCACCAGGCATGCAATTAACAAACAGCACAACTTTCTTGGATCTCATCCTGAAGTATAGCAATGGCTACCTCCAAAGAAACTACTCTACTATCCTCTATTATTTATTGATTTATTTATTTATAATTTTATTTGTTTATTTTTTGCAGTACTGGAGATTTAACCTGGGGCCTCATGCATGCTAAGCAAGTGCTCTACCATTAAGCCATACCACCAGACTCCCTTTTTCTTTTTATTTTGAGTCAGGGTCTTACTAAGTTGTTCAGACTGCCTCTGTCCTTGAACTTGTTATTTTCCTGCCTCAGCCTCCCTAGTCACTGGGATTACAGACATGTGCCTTTGTACCTGGCTCATTATCTTGTTTATATCTTTTAACTAGCTGAGTGGTCATGAACCAAGCAATAATTCCCCCACTTCATTTCTTCTGTAAAATCTATATGATGGACATAGATTGTCTCACACTGACTCTGATATCCTGATACCTCATAAAGGTCATAATGAAAAATACAAAAATACCCAATGACAGACAGGATGATGGAGCAATTAAAACTTTTATAATCTCTTGCAGAAATATAAACTGAAAAAATTATGTAGCAGGATCTACTAAAGTTGAAAATACACATATCCTATGATCCAGAAATTCCACTCCTAAATTTAAGCCCAAGATAAATGTACACATATCTTCACCAAAAGATATTAATGGCAGCACAACTTGCATTTGCCAAAACTAAGTGAGGATGGACAAATTCACGTTAAAATGGATAAATAAACTGTGTTGCATTCATGGAGTGGCATCCTTTATAGAAATGAGAATGAAAACTGTGACACAGTAACATGAATGGATCTCATGACTATCATCAAATTTTAAAAGGCAGACACACAAAAAGTTCATTTTGAATAATTCTACTTTATGTAAAAATTTAGGTAAGCAAGACAAACCAAATTATTCCAGGCTTTCTTTAGAATAGGGGATTCTCAGCACGTTTTCTTCAACTATTGGCCTTAATCCCCCACACGTCTGCCAGTTTGCCGTACTGTGGGGGCTTGTGTGTTGTGATGAGGCTGAGAGCTCTGCCACTGGTACCTCAGATATGAGCAAGGTTACCTATGGTGAACAGGTTTTCAGCTGAGCTTCCAGACTAAGACAGACTAGGGAGTAGGACCTGGCGAGCCACTCCCAAAACAATTAGCCATTGAAAACCCTATGAAAAGCAAAGAAACGCTGTCAGATATAGTGCCGGAAAATGAGCCCCCGAGGTTGGAAGGCACTCAAAAGACTACTGGGGAAAAGTTGCCTCCTCAAAGTAGAGTCTACCGTGATGATGGAAATGGAGTAAAACCCCAGGGTGCTCAACGTGATGATGTGACACGACTCAAAATGAGGAGAAACAACTGTAAACATCCATTAATAATTGGAACATGGAATGTACGTAGTATGAATCTAGGAAAATTAAAATTGTTAAAAGAGAAATGGAGTGCACAAACATTGATATCCTAGGCATCAGTGAGCTAAAATGGACCAGCATAGGCCATTTTGAGTCAGACAATCATATATGGTCTACCATGCTGGGAATAATAAACTAAAGAGAAATGGGGTTGCATTCATCATCAAAAAAGACATTTCAAGATCTGTCATGAAATACAATGTTGTGAGTGATAGAATAATATCCATACACGTACAAGGAAGGCCAGTTAATATGACTATTATTCAAATTTATGCACCCAACACTAAGGCCACAAAGGAAGAAAGGGAAGACTTCTATCAGCTTCTGCAATCTGAAATAGATCAAACATGCAATCAAGACATACTGACAATCACTGGTGACTGGAATGCAAAGGTTGGAAACAAAGAAGAAGGCTCAGTAGTTGGAAAATATGGTCTTGGTGACAGAAATGAAGCTGGAGATCGCATGATAGAATTTTGTCAGACCAATGACCTTTTCATTACAAATACATTTTTTCAACATCATAAACAGAGACTATACACATGGACCTCACCAGATGGCACATACAGGAATCAAATTGACTACATATGTGGAAAGAGATGATGGAAAAGCTCTATACAAACTGTCAAAACAAGACCAGGTGCTGACTGTGGATCAGATCATCAACTTCTCATATGCAAGTTCAAACTGAAGCTGAAGAAAATTAGAATAAGTATACAAGAGCCATGGTATGACCTTGAGTATATCCCACCTGAGTTCAGAGACCACCTCAAAAATAGGTTTAATGCATTAGACACAAATGATAGGAGACCAGAAGAGTTGTGGCATGACATAAAAGATATCATTCAAGAAGGAAGCAAAAAGTTCTTAAAAAGACAAG